>OY754974.1:29173091-29208091 GCA_963576475.1 Molanna angustata
TATTTTTGTATTTTTATTTACAAATTGAAAAATAGGCTTTTACCACCTTATTTACAAAAAAATATTACGTACAATTTTGAAGTTCACGCATACCCGACGAGAAGTAGGAGGGATTTTGGACTGCCGCAGACAAACCTGGCAGGTACACAAATAGTGTGTACTACAAAGGCTTACAACTTTATAATGATTTGCCTGAATGTGTAAAGGAGGCGTCTAGTCTTGCCGCTTTTCGTCGCTTAGGTGCTGAATACAAAAGTTTTTTTAAAAATCGAGTGTTTCTATTGTTTATATAGGTATTATTTTCTAAGATTCTATAATATCTGTTTTACTTGTTTTGATACTACATTATTATATAATTGTTTTTTCTCGTGTTGTTTGATGTCTTCTGTTGTGGTTGTGTGTTTTCCTTTTGTTTTTATTTTGTATTTTATTGTTATTGATAGGTACGTGTCTTTTTTGGGTGTTCATGTAGTCATCCGATGTTGATTTGGTTTTTTTATTTTTGTTTATACTAGATGTAATAAATTGTTTTTTTTTTACATCTAAATAAAATATATACAATAAAATACTGTTTCTACTGTTATTTTTTGTATTTATAATTCTTTTTTATATAACGTTTTGGTTTATTTTGAGTCCATCTGTATATCTTTTTTTATGTTTGATAATAGGTATCTATTAATTGTTTTATTCTTGAATTTATTGTTTAACTGTTTAGGTACCTACATATTTTTTTTTCTTTTTGCAAGTGTATAACTAATTATTTTTTTTTTATATATTTTTATCATCAATATGTGCTTTTTATGTATGTATGTATGTAAATGACAATTTATGTCGTTTATAAATAAATAAATATATTATACTATTATAAATAATTATTTTATAATATAAGTCGTGTATGTTGTAATTATTTGTATTGAACGTCTATATACGTTTTTTCTCAAATGCGTAGAACATATGTCATTGATCAAGGACGCTGAAAAAACAACTGCGTATAGTCATAATATTGAGATCTTGAAAGATCTGTATATCCTTTCTGCCATGGTAGTTTATGGCGATGAAGCACAAAGGATTTGCACATTATTTGAGTCTGCGCCATTTTTCCTTGGCCATTTTCAGCGAACGATTCCCTTTATTCATACACACGCATTCCGTGATTCCTCTCAATAACTCTCTCACACAAACTAAGCACTTGGCTTTTAAGGGAAATAGATAAAACGCCTCCACACATCGGGGTGGAACCCTCCAAAATTGGTTTCAGCGTTCGTCACCTATCGCCAAGTTAATATAAGTGGTGAGGTTAGTTCTGAAGAGGATCTATATTTAGTAATAAATCTATCGCAATAAAACTTAAATTAACTTTTAATAGTATATTTTTTATTGATTAACTGATATATTACATACGTCATGCTATCAGCTATCATGCCATGTCTTTCACAGAATTGAAAGGAGAACCAAAAGCCACGTTTTTCTTTCTTGACACGTATCCATCAACATTCATGTTCGTCTGTTTTTTTTTTAACATGTCTACGTAGGGGACTCCAGCTATTAGGATTTGGGTCCATTTTACTCTTCCGAAGAAGCGCACTACGTAGCGTTGGGAGGGGTTTGCAATCTAGAAAATCTCTGTTGTTCAACCATTTCGGTCTTTTGGACTGTCGTTCACATGGTCATCCTTTTATAGACGAATTTGACCTCTTCTACCATTCTCGTTAGCTTTGTATTCCAACTGTCGATTTTTTCACGAGAATTTATTTCTCATAACAGATTCACCAAGTTTCTAGCCAAGATCCGCGAGATTTTGTATGGCCAGGTCTACATTTTTCATGGATTTTCAACTTTGAAGTCTTTTTTATGACAAATTTATGCACATAAACAATACAGAAATAACAATAATACAATAGTGTAAAAATAGTACAATAAATTATGCAACTTAGACAATTTAGAATATGTTGGCACTGACAAAATGTTCCGAGAGGATACTTAATTATAACACGAACAGAATCAGTTCTTACAATATCAAAACAATTTACCAGTACCAACATCCAGTGGATAAGAACTTTTCCACTAAGCAGTTACATAAAATTGTCCATAATTAAGTTTAATATTGTCTTACCCTGACATTTTGTTTTAATTTTTGGTTATTCTGACAAACCAAAGAAAAATAAAAGAGTACACAGTTTTTGAAATGTCTATCACATAATTATAATACATCACAATTTCAAATATACAACTTATGATATACAACTTTAATACATCACAACACAATATCTATCAAAACGTAAAATACAATAGTAACTAAATTTAACTGCCTATATTCCCATTTTTAGGTATATATCCGAAAACGCCGAAACAACCCAAACGAGATAATTTAATTTTCTATTGAAAGTTTTACACTATAATATTACATCAAAAACTTTTTTTAATAGTTTATGTAAAAATTGATTTTTGTGACGACATAGTTTCATATGATTCGTATGGCAATATCCATAATATCTACGGGGACTCTTAATAATTTGATACATAATCTCCATAAATACATACATACATATTCGGGGTAGAAAAAAGGACTGACCTCCATGCTATCCTATCCTGACATACATACCTACATGTTTTGTATAGAAAACAGATTATCTTAAGATATCCAATAATTTGGTTCTAAAAGTTCATAGTTTGGTATATATTCTTCAAATATTCATGTTATTGCCATCGACAGCCAATTTTTATGACATTTATTTTCAAATCATCGTCTTCTTCAATCTTTGGTATATTATAGGAGATCCGGAAAATCAAGGCACCTACAGGGCTTAAGACCTGTTATCGGCTGGTTTACGCGATCACTTTATGCGCTTGCGCAACGTTTATCAATTATACATTTTCATTTAGTTCCCTATGAATCTAATTTTTGAAAGTTCTATATATGTATATTATGTTATTCATCGAAATCATTTGACTTGAATATAATCTGCAACACCATCTCCATCTATGAAGTCATAATAATAATAAAATAAAATAAATGACGACGTGACGAAGATTTTTTATAACGCCATCTATTGAGCAATTGGTTTGTTAACAATGAGAGCAACAGACTTTGTACTTTGTATTTTTATTTGTTAGGAGTTTTTTCAATATATCTTATAATTTAGTTAAACCATCTTAATATGTTCATTTTATTTATATTAATGAAATCTGTCTCTATAACATTCTGATTCTGTCATACGAGCATGTCTTTTAAAGACTAGGTTATCTTTCACTTAGAAACAACGAAGCGAACTAACTCTATAAATCTATTTTATTGTTATGAATTTTCAACCACATATCAAAACTAATTTAAGTAATTATAATATTATTATTGTAAATGGTACCATGTTGTTTCGAATAATTAACATACTAATTTAGGGCAATACATCAATATTTAAAATAATATTAGCTTTACAGAATACAGAATGGAGTAGAGATGACTAAAGGCCAATTTCACGAAGGCACATCAAACCTAATATTTGATTACTCATCAAAAAGAACTCATTTCTACTGCGTATACGACTCTCTGCTTGTTCTCCAGTAAACTATCATAAACATAAATTAAAATGAACAGATTGGGTAAGTACATCATTTTTTTTTATTTTTGAGCAAAGAAACCTTAGTGAAATTGACCAATCCAATAAAGTTTTCATAGACAGCCGAAACGTAGGTACATCTCTATGATTTCGTTTGTCAAAATTTACGCAATGCTCGCAGAGATTTTATTTTTTGTTTATTTTTATAATTTCGTAAGTGGGCAACTATTACACGCAATTATTATTATTAACAAGTTTGTTTATTTATTGATAAGAATACCAATAGTTTTTTTTTTAATTTACAAGGAAACTAATAACAGGTTTCCACTTAAAAATTAATAAGAACAACAAAATTACTTAGAGCAAGGGGGAGACCAGCAAAAAGATGGAGTGGCAACTGAAGATCCAGATCACAAGAGGCAGTCTCCGACTGGAAAAACAGGCCCTCGGCCTAAAACCACAGGAAGAAGAACAAAATTATTCAATAGACTTTTAACTTTGTGTCACACACTTATTTTTTTATAAACGGCGCTGGCCGATTTACTAATGATATTAATAACAATTAAGCACTACAAATAATAACACTCAATTACCATTATTACCATTATACACTTCCTCAAAAGAATTAGCAGATCAATGCGTAAATTGTAAATTATTTAAAAGAGCAAAATAAAATGCAACAAACGCATCATCAAGCTTTCAATTGGGAATAGTTCACCCATCCAGATACTTAACATATCAAAGGATTAGGCTCTGAGGAGGTCTCTATACTACCTAACAACCCTACTGATTCCCGAATATTTACGTTTAAAAAATCTTTAACGATTCTACATGTATTCATAATTACCGTTTTTTGCATTTTTATTATTAAATTTTTCGATAAATCTATAATTTCTAAATTACGGATTAACGATTTTGGAATAATGCCAGTGGCTGAAATAATGAACGGTAATATTATTATTTTACGAGAATGCCAAAGTCTTTTAATCTCATTACCTAAAGCGGTGTATTTTCTAATTTTTTCATCAAAAGTTTTTATAATATTAAGTCTTTTAATTTTGTTGTTCTTTTTAATTATTTTTTTTCTTGTCTGGTTGTTCTTATTTTTTTTTATTATGGTACACAAATTAAGTTTTCATAATAATAATAAAAGTAAATAATAAGTAATTCATTATTAGCATACACACACAAATTATTTGAAATGTGGTGGGAGAGAGACTAGGGATTAAAGGAAAAGATGAAGTGGGGAGACTGTTTTTTTTGACATCAGAAATGCTCACGGGATTAAATATAAATATCCTTAAATTTATGTGTGTAACATTTAAATTTTAATAAAATACTTGTATATAATTAAGAATAAAATTGTAGTCTGAGCAAATTCTTCGAATGAATTCGTTCTTACCAATATTAGTTAGAAAAGATGTCATTGAAAATTTCGGTATCGAAAAAAGGATCGAGCTCGGAAACAGATAAGCTCAAGGAGGTCAGAGCAGTCTGTTATGTTATGTATCATTTTATATAGAAAAATAACCTCTTTTTGCAGATTCGGTTCACATTTCCAACGGGGATTGAACCTGGGACCCTTAGCTTAGGAGTTGATATCTAACCAACTGAACCACAAAGGCGAAGGTTTATAGAATATGTACATTAAGAACAGGCTTCACAAAAGTGCGATCACAAATGGATTCAGGATAGCTTCTTGAGATTTGTTAGTATCAGCTCATACTGACATACTTATGCCCTATTCGATACCATTGAATAAAATCAAAATAATTTTTTTAACAGATTTTTAATTATCTCAATAGAGACGAAGTTGGAATATTTACTGTAGGGGAACCGGGAAATCAAGGCACCTACAGGGCTTACGACCTGTCATCGGCTGGTTTACGTGATCACTTTATGCGCTTGCGCAACGTTCACCAATTATGCCTTTTTAATGAGATCCCTATCAATTCAATTTTGAAAGTTCTATATATTGTAATACTGAAATTCTTTTCGCTTGAAAATAAGGAATTTTTACTACAGCCATCTATGTGTGAAATTATGAACAACATTCTTATTATTTTTTATTTATTTTTGTTGTTACGCCATCTTTTGAGAGAATTGTTTTTCGTCTCTATTGAGATAATTAAAAATTTGTTAAAAAATACCTTTGACTTCCGACAGGGAAAAAAATCCAATGTTTGCGCATATGCAATAATAAAAATATTCGATCAAAATAAATTTTTACTCTGCTGGAAATTGAAACCAGGATGCCGACATCGGAGTCTGATGGCTAACCACCTATGCTACGACAGTCAAATGTGAACTGATTGTGAATTTACATACATACCATCGCGTCGTTTCCCTATTTCGGGAAAGGCAGAAAGAACCGATTGCTTGACTTTTTTATCGTGACATAGGTACATGTTTTGCCTCATTTACATCCATACATCCATGACTTCGTATATTACCATCTTTCAAATCTCATTTATATGATAATGCCAACTGTTTCTCGGCTCCTACATCTCATTCTACTCTTTTCAGCCATGTATACTTTTTTGTCAGGCGTTCATCGTTCATTCTCTCTTCATGTCCGAACCATCGCAGAACATTATAATTGAATCTAGCATTCTCGTCTAATATCCACATTCAAACTAATTGTGAATTCAAACTAAAAAATATTTTGCATTGACTTGACACAAAACCCCAGAGAAAAAATAACTCGTTTTCAAAAAAAAAATGTTTCGAAATATTTTAATATCATGTTACGGTTATTTAACATTTAGTTAAAATGTTTTCCCCTCTTTCTTATAATATATTATTTTATCTGTTTTGCATCGACATATTAAAAGGTTTTGCCAATGCTTATTTTTGATTTATTTCCATAGAAAAATAATAATGCGTTTATAGCTTTTCGATTACATTTTTTCTTTGATTTATTTATATGGAGAGTACATTTCATGTTTTTGTTGCCATTATATAAAAAAAAACTGCGCGTAGATTATTAAGAATTTAAATAAGTATCATAATCCGAAAAATAATACAACTTGATCTTATTACGTTTCAATAGATATGAATAAGATTTTTAAGATCCAATGGTAATAATAACATATCTGTGTCTAGTAAAACATGTAAAACATTTTTTTACTTTTATAATTTGTTTTAAGTCGCTCACAAAGCGAAGCGATCATTAAAATGTAATAAAAAATATATAAATATAATTATTTTTTTATTCCTTTCTCGTCTGGATTTACAGAATGTATTAGTATGGATATGATAAAAAGTAGGTATAATTTTATTTATTTATCAAGAGTTTAACAGGTAAGTGTTGCTTTCAACAAAAAATCTATTATTTGAATCTCCTAATGTTATTTATTTTATTTTATTTAAATACAACAATGTAGGAACAACAAAACAACAATTAGTGTAAATACATCAATAACATACATAATAAAAAAGTAGTTAAAGGCAAGACAATATAAAACAACATTATACAACATATTAAATGATAAAAAAACTAGACATAAAAGAAGAAAAAAAATAAACAGTATTACATATTCAATTTAAACAACAAAAATAAACAAAGCAAAGTAAAAATCAAAAAATATAATTTGCGCTAAGCATCCTTTTGAAACTATCTATAGTGTGTACATTAAATATATCAACAGCACTTTATTGGTTTCCAAGGCGGTGCAATCTATGTGCCTATTGGTGAGTTAATAATAAAGTTATTTCGAAGATTCTCTATATGAAAAGGTGCATTTTGTCTTGAAGCAAACCTTATATTATGTTATTACTAGCTGACCCGGCAAACGTTGTTTTGCCATATAAATTATTTCTTGTGAATAATTCGTTAATTAAATATAAAAAAAAAACTTATTGTAAGTATGAGGGGATGAGGTCTATGAGTGAAAAGAGGAATGGAGCGCTGTGGACGATGACGGCCAGTAAAAATAACAAAACGGCCTTCGTGGCTCATTGGGTTGGGTATCTGACTGCTGATCCAAAGGTCCCGAGTTCGATTACCGGTGGAGATACAGTTTTTAAAATTGTGTTTTCAGTCTGGATCTGTGAGACGATAAATATCGTAAGTCTCCAGAATGTGGCAACTGTTATTGGGTATAAAAAATAGCCTACAACCTATTCTAAGACCTTCCAAATATATACAAAAAAAAATCATAAAAATCGGTCAAGCCGTTTCGGAGAAGTTCGATAACAAACACTGTGACACGAGATTTTTATATATTAGATTAACCTTATGTTATGTCGAAATAGTTAAAAATTAAAAATAATATATAATTTTTTTTGAGAGGGAGAGAGAGAGAGAATATGCGGCCAAAATATATATTTTTTTTAAATTAAATATATATTATGTATATTTCACAAGGGCGTAAAGCAATTTAATATCACCTAAAATGAGGCATGTCGCAATAATGGTTTTGAAACACTGTTCTAATACTTATGTAGGACGTAGGTTCAATAAGGTAAGTAGGTATCTACAGAAAGTCTAGCTAATTATATTAATATCCGGTGAACGTGAAGGTTGTTCACCTTGGTTACGGATGTAGCGCTTCCTATTCAATACCTTCATATCTACAGCTACGTTCTTCCAGATTACTCCACGTTATTCAGAAATCACTTGGAAGGATTTTATTTTATTAGAAAATAAGAAATCGTATGACGACGGAAGTAAGAAATCAAAGTTTCCATCCTGACTTTTATTTTGCAACGAGGAAGTCAAAACAAATATAAGATTTATTATTATTATTTTTATTGTACGGTTTCCCTGGAAGAATGAAACTCATTTAGGTATAAACGACCACATACTAAATGTATGAATTTTAAAATTCAGGTGATTTCTCTATTATTATAAGAGTATGATATGAAACTAAGTTTTGTTCAGTGAATTTTTTGAATCTATTTAGTCTCAAAATACGATTAGTTATAAATAAAATTGTATTTATTGCTGGTCAAAATTAACTTTGTATTATTACAAAATTGGTGTTGAAATATTACAAAGTTAATGATAAAGGCAATAATTTTATATTTGAGTAAATATTCTTTCAACATGATATTACAGAAATCCACAACTATCCACACTAATAGATAATAAAAAAAATATGATATTAGGTACTCTAGTTTTTTGTGTTATAAGAGTGAAAATACATTATCAACATTTAATAAGACGGTTTATTATAGCGTGTAATCTCGGCAAAAACTTTAGGTCGTTATAAATTGAATCTTTGGAGAAACACTTATTTTTTATATATTATTGTATATTTATCAAAAAAATATGTTTTAAAATCAAAAATAATTGAAAAGTTTTTACAAACGAGAAATTATTTTTTTACAACTGAAAAATTAATTCATAATAATAGGCTTAACGATTGAAAATATTTCGATTATATATATATATATATACAAATCCGCGAATAAAACGAAACATGAATCAACAAAATTCAGCATTTCTATTATATATTATGAGATAGTTTGTACAAATGTCTATGAAAAGGCTTTATTTTAGCTGATGTCAGTTTAATGTGCTTACGTTAAAGAAAAACTAACGAAGCCTTAAAAGTAAAATGGAATTAGTTACATACATACATAGATATCTACATACAACGTACATACATATGTAGTAACTTGGTGTCAATGCCTTGTAAAACAAATGTTTTCCAACAATTGATGCATACATTTAATTTTTTTTTATTTATGAAAATTTCAATTCATATAATAAGTTGTCACTTATTATTTTATGTTATAGTTGTTATAATATTGTAAACATAAGCTGAGGAAAATAGTTAGTATAGACTTAAACTGGATAATACATTAGATATTTATACACACTTATACCTACTTTCGACAGCTGCACAGAATAGTACATTCAACAGTTATGTATTAAGTTTAGTTATATTATGCTTTCTTTCCTCCACTGCCTTTTCTATCTGCTTCCTTTCATGTCTATCTGATTCCCACTGTATCTACTTTCTTCCAGCTAATTTGAGTGTTCTAAGACCATCTTTTATGGACTTCCAACTCTCCTCTTGTTCATTCATGGCATCCATTGGAGTATTCAGGGTGTCCATCTGGCGTCACCCTTTCTGGTAACATATTATTTTTTAGCCCGTTTCCTCAATTATTCCACAATAAGTGTACCAGGCAAAAGAAGTAGATGCAGATATACTGCGCGATGACGTGACCAAATTAAGGAGATGACCGGGAACAACCTTTACTCGGCAGTGCGAGCTGCGGAGGGCAGAGAGGACTGGAGGCGACTAGTTCTGTCTATTAGCGACCCCATAGATCATGACCCTCAGCATTGAGGAAACGGAGATGAAGAAGAAGAGAAAGAGAAAAAAATATCTTCGTTGCATACATCGACATGAAATCCACTTAAACAATTCTATGAAATTATTCCTGACTTTCAATCTTTACAATAACTAGTTTCTAGTCCTATCTTGCTCAGTCTGTTCTAAGAGATTCAATTTAATGAATTTGACGCGTTCAATTTAAATTGTGAACGTTAAACTCGAGCACATTTCTAAGCACTTCCATGACGGATTTTCTTTTTTATACAACGCTATTTTGATCATTTCACGGTGGAGGAAGACTCGCGTTGTAGCAAACGGAGCCTGACCCAAATCATTATGCATGTAAAGTTTTTTAGAGCAAGCTCAAGTAAGCTTAACTAAAGACAAAAAGGTGAGTTGATTTGCTTGGTAATTTATTATCTGCATTCGACAGTAACAATGATTAAAGTTGTCCAGCTTGAAGCCAAACATCGAACTCATTTTTCGCCAACTATCAAATTAACCTGTTTCGTTTCCAGCCAACGTTTCATCAAAGTTTTACCGTTAAATTCCAACCTTTGATTGAGGTACACGTTAAACTTTCGTATCCCACGTGTTTCGCCCTTTTTATTGCTGAAGCGTTAGTGCCACACTTCAGGTGGCTTGGAAGCTATGAAAATCTTCAGATAAATAGTTCAGTTAACAGCATCATAAAAACAACGCTCATTTTCATTTGTATCATTGAGGTTGGTACTCAAATTTGAGATTTATATACATGGCAAATTACCATCATCACTCCATGTATTAACAAATAATATAGACTGAAATAAACAAGCTTATTTTCAAACCGTATCGTTATTTATTAAGTTATTTTCATTTCTTAATCAGTCCATTATGGTTTTACAAAGAATTTCTTTCTGGCTGAAGTGATTCAGTAAACCTATAGATAGAAAATATAAGCAAGTAATTTGAGTATAAAAACTATTATTTTTATCAATATTCAGCTTTGAGATCAAATAATAATAAGTACTTTAGTAAAAATGATAAAAGTTTACCTGCATTAATATTATTGGGTATTAAAACTTCTATTGCAGTATATCTATTTAATATTTCTTCTCGGACAACTAACAGGTACTATGTCAAATATTAATTAAACATGCACCCAATAACAGGTTGCCACATTCTGAAGACTGGAGTCATTGAAGATATTAATCGTCTCACAGATTCAGACTGAAAACACAATTAAAACTATTTCTTCACTGGGAATTGTACCCGGGAATTTTGGATCAGCAGTCGAATACCACGGCATACCCCACAATGTCAAATGGTCGGGTGTACATTTCCTTATAAACGGAAGACACACGCGTTTATCCCCACGCACCAGACACGTCTCAGTTGATGATGAATGGCTGATGGTGAACCTCATTTCTGTACTATGGGAGATGTTATTTTATAAAACTTATGAACCAATCATAAGTTTTTTAGGATGTTAAAACCAATGTTGGTTCATAAGTTTTTTTAGGATGTTATAACCAATGTTGGTTCATAAGTTTTTTAGGATGTCATAACCAATTTTGGTTCGTAAGTTTTTTAGGACGTTATAACCAATATTGGTTCAAAAGTTTTTTTATTTTTCCTTTTTTTTTAATGTTTATAAACAATCAAATAGAATTTCGACTTTTTATTTGTAGTTTAGAAGTTTTGATTCATTATTAGTTGTTTGTTTCAAAGAAAAAAATTACTTTGTTATTGAGAATGATTTTGGGGCAAAGCAATTGATTTTGAATGTATATTTATTCCAATAACGTATTTCGAAGAACTGTACATAATTTTATACTTTGTCGTAATATGCAGTGACGTTTATTTAGCCTATTTACGAGGATTGCTCGTTGGTTCAAGCGCTCACTCACAGCAGACGAGTAATTAATCAAATTCAGTCCTTAATGGGAAATGTGGTTTTTAGTTTCATTTGAAGGTAATCAATTTTACATCTACAAATTGGTCATATCAATATAATATGTTGACTGTTACTATTTTAATGGACAATAATCTGAAGTTAATTCAATATTTTATAAAGTTTAATTGTCTTTGGGAAATATATGACAGTGACACGCAAGAATACAACCAAAAGTATTTATAAAAATACACTTTAAATCAGGAAGCAGGAATGTATGTATGTATATTTCATTTAGATGTAAAAAATGAGTAAAGTTTCTTACATCAAGTTGAAAAAAAAATAAAAAAATTACATATTATGACTTATATTATAAAAAAAACAACCAAACAAGAAAATATGAATGGGATGGTATTAAAAGTAGGTGTGAAATGGGGTTGGTATTAGGTGTCGGCAGACCCCACAGGCTAGGTGGTCTGATGACATCAAGAAATGTACCGGAGGGAGATGTAGGTTATTTGGTGTCCCGGTCCCAAACTTTCCAACAGGTCGACCTGATCTCCACCGTATTGTGCTTGCCAAAGATCTTCCTTGCCTTATCTGGTGGTAGTTTTAGGGGGGATGTAATTCTAAGAAAGCTTTTCCTTGATTTTAGTCTTGCTACCGGTGGTTTGTGACCAAACAAAGGATGTCTCGGGTACGTTTCCTGTTTATGTCTCTCTGCATTCACAGCGACTTCCCTCCTGCCCCCCTAGACAACATGCCATTTAAGCTAAGCGTTATATCGCTAAGCGATAGAAATGTATGAAATTGGTGGCTGTCACGTGATGTCATAGCCACCAATTCCATACATTTACTATCGCTTAGCGATATAACGCTTAGCTTAAATGGCATGTTGTCTAGGGGGGCTGATGTTCGGAGGGGTAATGCCTATGATCGGGTATATGTCACTTACCCGAGTGGGTTGTAAACATCCAGATATTATTCGTCATGTCTCATTGATGGCAACATCCACATTTTTAGCGTGTGACGAAGAGAACCAGACTGGAGCCGCATATTCGGCCGCAGAGAAACACAGTCCGAGGGCGGAAGTGCGCAGGGTGGACGGTTGTGCTCCCCAGGTTGACCCTGTCAACTTTTTGATTACCTATGCTGTGCAAACTCGTAAAATGCTATAAAGATTGCCTGTTGAAAGGAGCAACATCAATATATTACAATATTACATATACCCACATGATAAAATACCCGGCTTTATGTCTGTTATTCGAAAGGTAAGTATATTTGGCTATGTTGTTGTACCTAAGTTTCTGTAGTTTAAAGTAGGTAAAACGCTGGTTCGTTTTACGCTTTGTCGTTGTTTTAGTTAATCCTACTAACCGCACACACATATATATTATCTAAGGTTGTCTCTAGTATACTTGGTTCTATTCAAAACATTAATAACATGACGTGTTTTTATTATAGAAAAAAAAATACTTTTTCAGTAAACGCTCATAATAGTTTAATTATTGTTCATGTGAGTGTTCATAGCTGATCATGATTTGTTTATGAAAAACAAATATGTACTGACTGCAAAATTTTACATTTATTTATTTGTTTCTATAATTAAAACAATAGTTTGAATTATAGAACTGTTTGGGGGGGACTGCTGCCAACGTACCTATTTTTCAATTTGATATACCATCATTATTTCTAATCAAATCGTTTTGAAAAAAATAATTTAGATAGTTTGGATATTAATAAACAAAAATATACCTTAACTTTTTGATAATGGTCTGTATAAATTCTTGTAGAAAAATAATGCTAGTGGCTACAAGGTCATGTCCAATAGACCTAACAGGTAGGTACTATGTCAAATATTAATTTTACATTCTGGAGATCCAGGCTGAAAAAGCAATTAAAAACTGTTTCTCCACCTTTGAATCATCAGACAATTTTTAATCCTCGTTTTTAAAGTTCTCAATAGAGACGAAATGTGAATATATATTTTAAGAGAATTGGGAAATCAGACACGTACAGTGCATATGACGTGTCATCGACTGGTTGACGTGATTTTATGAGCGCTTGAACAACGTTCAAATCATGTAATCATTAAAATATTCGATTGATAATTTCATAGAGAATTGAATAAATTATACTGAACAAAGTATATGTATTTACATCGCAACAACTTTTCAACTGAGCTGTGAACTATTCGCTTCTCGTATTTCTTTGCCAGTTTAAAGTTAGACCGATACTATACCCCACGATACTCTATGTAGTATAAATAAATTGAATTTATTTTACTTTTTAAAGCGGGAAGTCATGACCATCAGAACCTCGTGATAGTTAATATATGCTTTACAATGAATCACAAACAAAAGGTTGTAATGATTTAAAAATTTAAATATTGTTTTGAAACATAAAATTGTCGTCGTTCGTTGCACGATTAAAATATACGAAAACATAAATGTCAAGAGCAAACAAAGAATGTGTGTTGTTTACAAGTGAAATTTGGGAACAGAGTTTATTTTTTTTTTCCTTTTTGTATTTGCATAAAAATGGAGAAAAATAAAGTTTTGATACGGTGAAGCAGCCAGCTGTAGAGGGTACACGGAATGTTGAACCCACCAGAGTTTCCGCCTCAGTCTCAGGATCTGATGCGAAGTCGGCATAAAAAATACCATTGCAGCGCTGTGACCCATAAACAAAGTGTATGGAAAGTAAGAAGCAGAGTATTATGTTTCTCTGCATTATATTTGTTATACACGCATCATGTTTGCGGGGGAAGCGATTCAACATTTAATTTAACGAATACGACCTATGTTCCCCTAAGCTTAAGAGATATTTTTCACCATATATCCAACGGGACACAGAAAAGTACTCAAACAACCAAAACGATACACGATAGTTATATCGTGTCCTCGTTGGCAAATGGATCTAATGGTTCGTTCAGCGGTAATAGGGATATCGAGAGGAGAGCGCCCGGGGAACGAATTCCAATAAGGGAAATTGTTTTAGAGCCGGATGGGACTAGCGGTGGGGTTGTGGGGGGACACCAATCACCCAGCAGTTCCGATAGACAATTAGCAGATATTACGGGGAAGGCAGAAGTCAGGATGCTGCTCGTAGTGCCGGTGAAAAATGGGTCGTTGCAACGTGATGGGGAAGAAAAAAAGGAAGACATTAAACCCCCGGGGCTTGCCCCACCTTCACCCGCTCTCATTGGAAATAGAGTGGAATCTACAGAAGAAAATTCTCCGATACTTGACAATAAAACAGATAACTCGATACCAAAACATAAAACTGTTATCGAGTCTCCAGAATATATGCCGCCCCAAGCGTTGGTGTCCGAAGATTGCCAAGAAACAATAGTAAACAATCTGAGAAACACATCTCTTAGAGAAGATAAAGATATGGAGTTTAAGGAGAAAGATCGTAATCCTTCCAAAAAGATAATTAATCTACCGAGTGACACGCTCCTTGTTAACTCTAAAAGTATTTCTCACATTCACAGCTACGATAAATCCCGGAGAGCCATCTCCGATTCGAAAATAAAGTTTTATAGACGCGGAAATACAACGGACATAAATGAGAGCGCATCTCTGGTAGGGAAGAAACGCGATTTCGAAATGAAAAATATTCCCTTTGAAACTGAAGTTACATTTAAAATGGATTCGACTGTGTCTTTCCTCCCGGGGCCCGGGGCTGAGCAAGATACGATATTTCGCAACGGGAGTCTAACGAGAAATCGTGGAAAAGGTCAACAAATTACAGAGTCAACAGTTTTCGATACTTATGATTACTTAAAGAAAAAGACTAACATAAATAATTCCGATCGAGGAGGGAATCTCGAAATAAACAACTTTGATACCGAATCGCATTACAAAACATCACGACCTCCTGAATTTAAAGACATCGAATCCCCTTCAAAACTAAACATAAGTTTGTCGAAAGGCAGGGATGAGAAATGGTTTGCTTTGCACGCCAGAGAGAGGGACAGCGATACGATGATTAGATTTAGCGTCGGTCTTCCGAGGGAGAAGTATATTACTCCGACACTTCAACTCTCAGAGGGAACCTTCATTTTCCGATTTCTATCGAGATTCTTTACTTTTCTTCACCCCTTTGATTTTCCAACTGGTAATTAACTTTTATTTTTATATCTTTAAACATCAAAACAGTCGCGTAAGATGTATGAAAGTATTTGACAGTTGTATTATTGATTTCAAAATAATTTTATGTTATAAATAGTTCGAGAGATAGCAACGTTTACGATAAATAATTATTTAATGACTGGTTTTTTGATAAAGTGCACCTGGAAGTGGTTGCGTTTACCAGTGCGCTTCCTCTTTGTTGGTGAAAATTGCAGATTTTAACATTATTTCGATATAAATTTGTACTTGTAACATTAATTCAATATCATTTATAGTTTTATGTTATTTGTACTTCCGTCCGTTGATTTTTTTTTTATTTATATATTTCCATTATATACCTAGTACAATAATTTCAATATAACAAAAAAAAATATTACAATTGAATTTATTACCTCACTAGGCAAAGCCTGTTTATCCCAACAATAATTAGGAAATTTATGTTTGCTTCATAATTTTTTATAGTATAAAATTAAAATTAAAGTATAACATTAAAAAAAGTAATAAAAATATATAAAAGTAATAAAAATATATAAACCTATACTTATTGTTACTAGAAAAAAAAGAAGATTTTATTTTCAGAAATCTTCTCGGGTGTCCGCTGAATAAATCACGAAATTTCATTGTAATCAGATGGATGGTATAAGAGCACAAACAGGACAAAAATAAAAATGATACTAAAATCAGCAATTTTCACCTATAGAAAGGGGATGCGCACTGGTATACGCACCCACTCCCAGGTGCCAGTTTTGCCTTTTTTATACCTATATTCGACTGAGAAATAAATATCAAAAGCTAACCTTTAAAAATTAATTGATTTTTGACATTGTTATCTCTATTCCTGTTTTAGTTCACTATCAAAAAATATTTCATTTTACAGTAAGTGGTAGGAAGTGATTATTTACTACATTTCATATAACATCTAATAAACCATATTGATTATATCATTTGTAAAAATAAATGTATGTTTCTTAAATTTCTAAAAAAAATCTAAGTGCATTTATTTCGACAGATAGTACATATCCGTCGCCAGACTGCATATTATATTGTAACATTTGTAGTAAAATGAAATTTCGTAATGTTTTAGAAATTACCATACTTTTTGCTCAAAAATGAATAACGATATTTAAGATTTTAAATCAATTCACTGCGTTCTTTTATGTAAATAACATGACGATATCAATAATATATTTTTGGCCCATTTATGAAGCCGATATTTATCTTTATATTTGCACATTCTGAAAACGTACACAGTTTCATTTCAGGGAAATGAGCATAAAATAATATTAAATACTGTGTGTATGCCTACCTACATTTGTGTAAAAATATATAAACTAGGAACGTCAAAATGAGATACTTTAAATTCCGGAGAATATTCGCAGCTTTTGAATCTGATCATTCTTGAGTCCAAACCGCATACAAGCATCGTCTTCCTTTTAAGAAAATTGCCATTTACCTAAATGTATGAAGATTATCATCATTGTCAAAAAGATTTTAGGTAATTTAATAATTTTATCTTCATCTTATTTCATTTTGATTGTGAAATTACCATGTATGAACGTAATAATTAATTTTTATGTTTTACTAATTGAGTTTTTCCGTTACGATAGCACGTGTGATGTGTCTATTAAGTGTAAGTAATAGTATCTAGGTAGGTACTACCATTTATAAAAAATTGAGGTATTTTATTATAATAATTATTTCTATTTATTTTTTATATATTTCAGTAAACATACAGCTATATAAAACAATATTCTTATAAACACATAACCAAAAAATTAGCCAACGAAGTTTACATAATATTACCTAGCTCATGTACATTAAAAAAACCAAATCATAGAAACTAAACATGTAAAAAAAACTGTATGAGTTATGCTTGATTAAAGGGAAAAGGAAAATGAACGGAGACAGTAAGGGGGGGGGGTGGCGCACGCACTACGATGATGCTCGAAGTAAAGAGTTTGTCTGTGAAGTCCTAAATTTTAAAAAAGGTGTTATGAAACTAATCAATGTCGTTGAAGCCGTAACATGTATTACATTCTCTATAAAAAAACGAGATCTGAGCATTATTAGTATTGCAGCTGGGAAGTCTGAAGGTATGGGGAGTTCTTGTAACCTTTATTGGTACATGCAAGGCTAATTTACTCAGCAAGAGGCTCGAATCTGTAATATTATTTGTAATCTTATATAAGAACATCATGTCGGTCAGTGTGCGTCAGTTATCTAAAGAAATTAGTCCATGATATTTAGCGGATTGGATTGAGCTGCTGAATGCCTGTCTTTTTCGATAATCTAAATGTTTGACAAGTTTGTTTTGTAGCTTCTCTGCCCTATATCTATATAAGTTATGTGTCGTGGATTCCACACAACAGCTGCATATTCTAAACAGTTAAGGACATAGGCATAATACAAGATCTTAATAGTTTTTGATGACTTGAAAGGTTTAGATACTCTCATTATGAAGTTTAATTGTTTAAAGTCTTTATCTATAATTTTATCTACGTGACTTTTGAAAGTCATTTTCACATCGAGTAACACTCCAAGACATCTTATTTCATACTTTTTGCCAAGTGTTTTACCATTGATTGAGTAGTTTTCTATAGCAATATACTTAGATCGAGTAAAATTGATAGAATTACATCTATCAGTGTTTAAAACAAACAATTTTTGGAGCAATATTCATATAAGCGGTTCAGGTCAGATTGCAATGCTAGTGAGTCATTTTGTGTATTTTTTTTTAATATCATCCGCATGTAATATAAAATTAGAAGAGCAAAAACAACTTTTAATAATTGTATGCATGTAGTGTGTATCCTTTGTCTTCTTCTTTCCCCTTAGCGGTTTTGTCCCGTTTCTATCGGGGTACGCTTTGACCATGATCCTGGAATTGGCGAGTCTGGTTATTACATACATTGAAGCGACTGCCATCTGACCTTCGTAACCCTTAGAAAGGGGAACCAGACAAATTGGATCATGGCTACACATAGCTAGTGATATAAATCCGCACATAGATTTTTTGAAAATCCAGAGGTGCGTGCCCCGCCCGGATTCGAACCGTCGACCTAACGCATGGCTATATATCACCGCTCTAGCTACTGGGCTAGCGTGTGTATACTATGTATGTAAAATAAAATAAAATACAAATATATTTATCACCTTTTCATGATAAAAATATCATTCCAAGGGTACTCTCGATTAAGTTATTGTTAACTATGCAACAAAAAGTAGGTAGTCCTAAAAATCTACTTCATTATACATCTTTCAGAGGGTAATTTGTTCCACTTGTATGCCCCATTGGCACTAAAGCCGAAATCGCTTTATTGGTTCTATACATTGAGTAAGGAAAACATTATATAGCTCTATCCGATTCCGTTCAATCATCATCAGGTATGTACTCTATGATACAGACGATTAAATTTTTTACTCCTCACTACCCCATGGGGATATAGTTGGGAGTTATGAATTCGCATTTTTTCGGTTATTTTTATTGCAGATTATCAATTTGTCTGGTTCCCCTTTCTAAAGGTTACGAAGGTCAGATGGCAGTCGCTTCAATGTAATAACCAGACTCGCCAATTTCATGATCATGGTCAAAGCGTACCCCGATAGAAACGGGACAAAAGCGCTAAGGGGAAAGAAAGAAAATCAACTAGTTTCATCACAATGTATCTGTTTACCTGTGATGTGTACTATGTGCTATGTAAGTACAGCGTATTTATTCTACTTTATCGATTAAAGACTAAAGCACACGTTCAATTCTTTCCAAATTTTGCAAATTTGTTTATCTAATACTCGCTTAGATCCCATTAGATTTTGAAGGATATCTGATTATATTTCGCATATATTTTTTACTGTCAAATATTTCATAGTAACCCCAAGCTCAGAAAACTATAAATTTGACATTTTTAGTATCGAATTGCTAAAAAGGCACACCACTTTCCACTTTCATATAATGGCAAAAATAAATTAACTCATTTTAGGAAAATGCTGAAAATTTTCTAAAATGAAATTAGTGGAGTGAGTTGGTAATGTAGAGTATACTGTAGAGGTCGGTATTCTCCATAGTTAGGAATGAATATAATATAATGAGGTGTACCTACCAGAAAGAACTCGCTCCCCGATATTGTTGTGAATAGATTGCTCACACGCTGTGGTTTTATTTATATAAAATTGTATTTGTACTTTTGTTTATTACTTTACTGTATCGTATTAATAAATTGTGTATAGCATTGAATACGCGTTATATTTTATTATATGGTAGAACTACCATACTCTTCATACTGTTCCTCTTCTCATACCAGATCTTCTCATTATCATATCTTCTCATACTATGTATATCTCATACCATACTCGTCATACTCTTACTCTTCATACCATACTCTTCTGAAGACGTGTACTACGCATTTCGCAGAAATAACAATCTACTGAAGAAATTAACGTATTAATGTCTGTAATAGGTATAGTTATCCAACTCAATAACTATTTATGGCACCAAAAACAAAAAAAAAAAACAATATGGCACCTGAATATTCAGATACAATAAAATATATTAAAAAATATGAATGTATACAAAATCCAATATGCAAAGTCTTTTGAATATTGAAAGTAATATCTAAAAACATATCTTACACGTTATTTTAAAAAGGTTTCATAAGAAAAATGTATGATGCTGCTTATTGTATCTATTTTGCTTAGAAAATGTTCACATTACGAAACGTAATAGGAAAAAATAAAAATACTACGTTAGGTAAAACTAAGCTCGTTTTCGTTATACGAGATAAAAAGATTTCACCCTAGTTAGAGCACGCCAAGCGAAAGAATGCGTGTGGCGTCACTTGCGCACGAACGAGGCCACGACGCAAATACGGGTCATGGCGCGGTACCATGTGACGTCACCAAAGTTTTGACAGTTAATAAAATTACTGAATGTCACTTACTTGATGACGTTCAAGCAATTTGGTAAACAAGTGATTACAAATTGCTGTAGTGTTATACTGGTCTGTTAGCTTGACTCCATTTAGACCAATATACATTACTCTGAGCTGACTCCAAAAGGGATGTAGCTCGTGAACTTTATTTCGAGTAGTTTCTCGACATGACGTGCCTGGAGAAATTATATTTGATTTATTATTATTAGGATCACCAGACTGAATAGTCAATCAAAGTAAGTGAAGCTTATATTGATGAAAACAAAGTTTCCTTCTTAGCAGATCACGTCAAGACGTTTATAGTTATCACGGAAGGTGAATAACAAGATACTCGAGATTAAGAAACACAGACATTGGTAGAGAGAGAGTATGAAAAGAAAGAATGGATTCAAACTTACAACGAATATATTGATTATAAATAGTACATTTTTCACACGTCGTATGGCCTAGTTCCAAAAACATTTCAGTGTGTAAAGGGACATATGTAATCTCGTTTGAACCAACTAATAAAATCAGTTGACGTTCAACGTTGTATAGAGAATTTCGTGTAACTCTTGCCTTATTCATGGCCTAACGATAATACTTATTTACGTTACTAAGTATATACCAATTGTCATCATTGAAACATTAATTTCATAGAAGATAACCATATGGAAACCATGTATTATTGTTACAGTCTGGCTTGGGTCTAACTTCTTCTTCTTCCTCCTCTTTTTGTAGATCTATGATTTTTTTTAACAGGTCCTGGGACGAGAATGTCCAGCTCTCCCTCCATCTCTTTGATGTTCTTCCCGGTGGTCGGCGTCCGTCTGGTATCTCGCACATTACAATTTTTGGCAGCCTTTCTGGATTCATCCTCTTCACATGATCTCTCCAGAATCGTCTACTTTGCCTGCTCCACCTTACAATATCCTCCACATTGCAGGTTCTGTGGATCTCCTCATTGAGAATTCTTTCTCTGAAGGCTTTGCCCAAGATAGTTCTTAGTGTTTTCATCTCTGTTATTTTGAGTAGCTGTTTTGTTCTCACCGTGTCTGTCCTTCCTTCAACTCCATAAGTCACTATGGGTCTGATGCTTGGGCCTAACGATAATACTTATTTACGTTACTTATTATGCACCTATTAGGTACTATTGTTGAAATATTAATTTCATAGTAGGCAACCGTATGGAAACTGTGTATTATTGTCACAGTTCGGCTTGGGCTTAACGATAATACCTACTTACGTTACATATTATGTACCTACCTATTATAAAACTGTCACCCGCCTTCTCACACTTGTTGAGCTCTACTAACATTTACAAAAAAATAATTGTGTAATATGTGCGTGCATAAACTGTATGAAATACATTTTCCAAAAGCTTTGCACACAAATTATTATGAAATAAAAATATAAACAAAAGATTTAATTTCCCTGTAAAAACGACTGAACTATCAGCACCCATGGAATAGATCCTGGATCATAAAATGGCGTTATAATAATCAGATGGTACAAAACAAAAATTCAACGATCTATATAAATTATTTTGTTTGTTATCGAGCCAGATAATCGAAAATACATCAGTCAATATAACATTTATTTTTTATTTTTTTATTTTATATCTCAAATAGTTCAGCAAAAAGTTTCCCAGTATCCTTTTTTGTGTCCTCTCTACAGCCCCAACTATGAGTCCCGATCAACTTCATATTGATATCGTATATGTGAAATGCATTAACTTAGAGCTGATTAGTTTTCCCTGGATATCCGTTAATTTCTTCTGTATGATATCATCTGTCCAAATTTTAATAATACTCCCACGGTCTGGTAAATCGAGATTTATTATTTTGTTTTGATGTTTGATACAATAGAAATACACTGTTCAAAAATGCGTTCAGGATTGCCAACATTTATAGAAATATAAATCTATGGTCTGTTATATTATTGTGAAATCGCATATTCGCATAGTAAGATAGCTTCTTTATGGAAAATTGAGTTGTCGACTTAATATTGATTTTGTATTACGTTTTTCTTAACAGACCATTCTATGTAAAACATGAGATCTACCTGTCGAAGGCACGCACGCACACACAAACACACTTTATGTATAATGTTCTCCCTGAGTTAATCCATATATGAGACATATATGCTGCGAAGCCTCTAAGTTGGTATTTTTTGGAGTTGAAAAAACCATGAAAAATATAGACCTGTCATACAAATCTCGCGATTCTTGGCTGGATACTTTGTCGATGTGTAAAGAGAAATGAATTCTCCTGAACAAATCGACAGTTAGTCAAGCGTATTTTTTACTCTCAATTACTATGAATGTAATATTATTCATCTACATACAATCACACCATCGTCCTCACAGGGTAGGCAGAGAGAACCGAACCCACCATTCTTCTATTTTGACACATATCAGTCGCCTCATCGACATTCATGCATCGTCTCATACACGCCTGTCTATCATGTAAAGAGTGGATATTATTAGTTTAGTGACAATGATTTTGTGTGTATTTGTTTAGGAATATAATAGAAATGTACTTCACAAAAATGCATTTAGGGATTGTCAACCTTTCAAGAAGACAAAAATTACACTTATTTTGTAGTGGGAAGTTAAGTGTAGGCCACAAATCACTCTTTGTATTAGTTAAGCAAATCACAGTATGTAATCGTATTCATTGAACACTCAAACTTAAAAATATAGCATTGTTTTCCAATTGTGTACATTTTATACAATATTTGAATACAATGTACATTTCCAATTGAGTACAGTTTTAATATAATTAATAAATATCTTAATAGTATGTACATTTCCAATTGAGTACATTAAAATTTATTTAATAAAGATGTGAATGATAATATGTATGTACAATGTACAATTCCAATTGAGTATATTTTTAATTTATTTAATAAATATTTGAATAGGATGTTCATTTCCAATTTAGTTATTTTTTTATTTTATAAATAAATATTTGAATACTACATTTCCAATTAAGTACATTTTTAATTAAATTAATAAATAATTAAATAATCAATTTCCAATTGAGTAAATTTTTAATATTTTTTTTTTTATTATTAATACCAAAAATATAAAGTTACAAAATAAGTACAAGTAAAAATACATCAGTAAAATTACACTTAAAATTATTTCAAATATATGGGCTGGTTTGTACCACCTCACTAGGCCAGGCCTGTTCTGAGGTGGTATATTTACAGGTAACTTGATTTTATATTTTATTTGATTTGTGACTCAAGTCAAATAATATTGTTATCCAACTGTCGATTCGTTTATGAGAATTCAATTCTCTGAATGAATCGACATTATTAAGCCAAGATGCATGTACGAAGGAAAATTTTGTATGGCGTAGTGGACTTTTTGCATGCTAATAACACCAACTAGAGGCCTCGCAGCATATATGTTCCCATACATGGATATACTCAGAATTCGGAGTAGAACATTTTATGTGAGTTTTGTGTGTGTGTGTGTGTGTTTGTCTGTGTGTGTGTGTGTGTGTGTGTGTGTGTGTGTGTGTGTGTGTCTGTGTGTCCGTCCCCCCTTATAACTTTTAATCCGCTAAATTTACAGAGCCCAAATTTTCAGAATATATAGACAGTTAAAGGCCTACAAAACTTTTATACTCATAATTGTGAATTTTCGTTTCAGTCAGGGGTTACCAATTTTTGAAATTTTGATTTATTTTTCCATGTATCTCAGAAACCGTAAAAGTTAGAACGCTGAAAATTGGTATAAACATAGACAAATACATAATCTCAAAAAAAAATTTTTTTTTTAAATTCCAGGGTTTCTCAAACATTTTTTAATAAGAAAAATATTTTTTTATGATAAATTTATGAGTTTAACTGCCTATATACATTTTTTTAAAAATATCGAAAAAAGCTGATAATTTAATTTTCTATAAAAAATATTAACGTTGTATTAGCAAATCTCAATTTTTTATTAACAATTTTTATAAAAATTGAATTTAGTGACGACATTAGCCTACACACAATATCTAAGAAGACTTAATAGTTTGATACTAATCTCCAAACATACATACATACCATCATACTGTTTTCATATTCTGAGTATTATCAAAGGACTGACCTCCATACTATCCTATCTTGACATACATACATACCTAGGTACATGTGTTGTATAGAAAACCAAATATCTTAAAATATTAAATAATTTGTATTTATGGGTTTATAGTTTGGTACTTATTCTTCAACTATACGTACTATCACTATCGACAGTTGGATCTCATGTGTTACATGTAACTAGTATAATATACGGAATATACGTTGGGAAGACCATAGAAAAAATTTTAATGTCTAACTGTTACATAACATAAATGACAACAACGGGTGTGCATATTATGGTAGAAATAATATTAGAATAATAACATATCAAAATTTACTGTATCGGTTTATACTTTTGTGTTTAAGATATAAGTAACTATGTAATATTGTTATTTGTTGTGTTGTGATGTCTGGTGTCCGTTCTTATATTTTTTTTGGAAAAGACAAAATACATAACTATGTAAAACCAAAATGTCAAATATTTGGCTTGGTAAAATTGTAAACTGCTAGCCCTAGAACAGGTTACCAAGTTGGGCACTAGTAATCTTTATTACAGTCTTTGTGATAAAGGTGTGAAAAATAAATTAAAAAAAAACAAATATTTGAATAGTACCCACATCTCCAATTAAGTACATTTAAATTTAATTAATTAATATTTGAATTGTACATTTAACAATTAACTTATCACGTATTGCCATAGTACACATTGTTTTGTATATTTAACATTTACTCTGGTTGGTTGGAAGAAATTGCCATTAGGCAATAAGCCCGCCAGTGTACTAAATATGTACAAGAAGATTAAAATAAAATAAATAAATAGATTTCTATTTGAGTACATTTTCCATTATTAGGTACCTAATCCAAAAAGTATTTCACCCTATATTTATTTTTGAGTATGTGTACATATATTTCACAGAGTACAACTATAGTTGTAAAAAAAAACATGTATGTTTACAACCTCGGATGAATTAATGCATTACCCAACGTAAAAAGTGTTTTGCTAAAGATTTCTGTTTTTATTTACAGAATTGCTCAGAGACGTAATGTGGAATACGCTGTCTGTGGCACAACTTATACTTCAGGTAAGTGGTTATTCTAGTTCACGTAACGTACGCGCTGTTCTACACAAATATTAAACCAGACTCACAAGAAGTCAATTTATTATTTAGAAACTAGCAGACCCGCACAACCTTGACTGTGCGCTTATTTTAAATCAGAAATCAGTAATCGATATTTTTTGACTAATAAAATTTCAAAACAAAAGAGGTCATTTATTCATACCATCACAGCAAATCAGCCTGGTGTCGCCTTAGTGGCTCAGTTGGTTTGGTATCTAACTGCTGATCTAAAGGTCCCGGGTACGATTGAGACACAGTTTTTCGTTGATTTCAGTATGGATCTGTGAAAAGATCAATATCGTAAGTCACCAGAATAAAACAACGTAATGTATTTTATGAATCTTCTTCTTTTTAGCTTACGTGACATTCCACTCAATCAATACGATGATTTCTGCCTGAATAAAAATAAGATATTTTCGGAGTTAGTTTGCCGGTCTTCAAAAAAAAATTTATGGATCTTTTATATCGATATAGCTGTCAACTTATATAGCTGCAGTAGATCTATAGTCACATTCGATTTTTTCCCTCTTATCATTATTTTTTTTCTAATTATCTGATTCTTTTTGTCTATTTGTATCTAAATCTGTGTTTTTATCTAAATCTATATATTTATATTTTATCTGAATCTATATTTTATGTTTTTATATTTCATCAATGTCTATATTTTTATTTATTTCTTTATTTCATCATTGTGTGTGATTAATGATTGTAAGTGTATTTTGTAACAAGTAAATGGCTTATGCCGTAAATAAATAAATAAATTATTTAATTACTTTGCTTATGGCAATCGGCGTTTTCTTCACCGCGAGGGTTGCGTCCTGGGGGGCAAGTCTGGTTCGATCGGCGAAATCAAAACCCTAGTGATTACCCATATCATGGATATAATTATTGTATGGAGTTCTATGACATCTAAAGATATTGTAGAACTCCATATAATAATTATATCCATGATATGGGTAATCACGAGGGTTTTGATTTCGCCGATTGAACCAGACTTGCCCCCCTGGTGTCACGTCAGTTATATTCGGAAGCTCGCCGACATAAGCCAGTTCACCGCTTCCGAGTCAGCCGCATGTAGTTCCTCCATTGATCCGGGGAATGGATAAAGAGGGCATTCTCCCACCAAGTGTGCCACCGTCTGACAATAATTATTTAATTATTTTGAGACTTGAGGTTATGGCATTATGTGGAAATAAATATGCAGGGAATTCAATCACAGAAATTGTGACATATTGATTGGAAGTGGAGTATTAAGTGTATAGTACAAATCATGTTCGGTGTGGATTCGGCATTCAAAAAATTTAACCACATATTTACATCTTTTCGTGACAGTTATTATTTCAACTTCACTTGAGCACAACACTGGCGTATTATTTTCATTAGCTGCAATATGTAATCTCCTTGATTCATTTTTCACCATGTTTACATTTGAAATCATATGAGTCCTTGCTCCGTTACCCGAAAAAATCTTGTCATTACGTTATATATTCATCTTATCGGATTTGTTGACATTCGCCATAATGATTTATAATGCTATTTTTTCATGGCAGTTGTTTGTTAAATACTGTTGGCGACTATACTGTCCTCTACTTAAGAATGCATTTCCAACCTAAGAATAGCTACCTACAAAATAAATCAGCTTCGCGTTGATTTCGTCAGCAGTAATGGCGATTGCGGAATGTTCGACGGCCATAATCATTGGTAGATATTTTTCTGGTAGACCCGCCAACATTAGCATCCGATCCACTCGTCGTTCACTGAAAATCCTGTTCCTGATAATTTCTGCGCATTCTCTTTTGCGCAATTTGTATTACGTAGCTAGTCATCGAATCACAATTATCTAAGCGAATCGATATTAAATTACGCAACAAAACGATCCCTTGAAATTCCAGAATCATCTTTTTTTAAATTCTGCCACAAATGTGAATTTATGTGAACATACAGTGACGGATGAATTTTTGCTTTCGCTTTGGCATCTTCTGTGGTGATTGGAGTTTTTTCTTTTATAAGTACACGTTGTCATTCCTCCAAGACAAGCAAATTTTCTGCTGCAAGCCCCCATTATTTATAATTTTCACGACAGATCAACTTCGGAACGTTAGTCTAGAATGATGATACCATTTATGCTATATTCATAACCAATCCCTTTAACTTTAAATATGATCTACAGGGCCATGACCTAATAAAACAACGTTTACTTTTTATGAATCTAAAGAATAGACTATTTATTAATAAATTTAGTAACAAGTACAATATTTATTTGATGTAATAATTCTAACAGTCGTAAATATAATTTTATTTTAAATAATTGTTCTCATTCTTTATTTAAAAAAAAACTATGACTTATATTATTAGTGTCTATTTTTAAAATTAAAACTTGTGTCATTTTTTTGCTTATTTTTATGTCACAAAACACTCGTACAAAATCCATAGTGTATCATTGTTTCGTCGCTTAGGCGGGCACAGACAGACAGATGCACAAACATTCAGAAAGACACTTTTCTTTATTAATCATATTCTGAGGTACCTATTTGCTAATGTAGCGAAAAGGAAAATAGCTTTTGTAACAAGTTAAGGCGGATTCTATGTATTTATTTTACATAGGTTTTTATATTTCTCGTCCACAATAAATAAACATTGTGTATTTTTTGGAATTTTTACCGTGTTTTGGTAAAGGTTACTAACCCTTCGATTGTAATATGTTAATTTCTTTTATGGTACGTGTAGAAATACAGAAATGAAAAATTCTATAGAAGGAACATGAAAATTTCGATCAGCAATTCGAAGATATTCTCTCTCGATTGATTATATGCATGTATTTATTGTATTATATTTAAAAACATAATGTTATATTCTCAATTTTTCGGACTTTATTTTGTGACAAGTATGATTTTCTTTATTTTAAACCACGAATTTGACAGGTTTCGAAACGGCGCGGTCCTAAAATGTCGGCCTTCGTGGTTCAGTTGGTTAGGTATCTGACTGCTGATCCAAATGTCCCAGGATCGATTCCCGGTAGAGACACAGTTTTTAATTGTGTTTACAGTCTGAATCTGTGAAACGATTAATATCGTAAGTTTCCAGAATGTGACAACGTGTTCCAGTCAACGTGTCCAACGTGTATCGTAAGTTTCCAGTATCTGTTAGTTGCCAGAGAAGCTACATAAAAATATCCAACATACGTACATGAAAAAATAAATATAATAAAAAAAAACACCTTATTTACGATTCTACACATATGTATGTAAAAGTTAAGTTGACCGCTGTATCAGAATTTGTAAACTGTTCGGCTTCTGTGCGTGTATTTTGGGTTCAATTCCACGCAGAGAAGATTTTAATTTTTTTTTTTTTTTTATTAATTTTTTTTTTTTTTTATTATTATTATTTTTTTTTTGTTATAATTATTTCTCATGCTATTCATGCTTCTTTTTCTTCTTTTCCTTGCCTTATTCCCATTATTTGGGGTCGGCTCTAGTCTTAGTCCGCATGCGCGAGGTCGGCTTATCCAGTGTTTCGCTCTGCGTCACACTCCGCGTCCTCGTGTCGTTGTGAACCTTGGACATCCATGTTGCAGGCGGTCGTCTTGGACGTCGATTCTCATTCCCTACATGCAGGGCCTTATTTACAATGTAGGAGTCATATCTTCTGCACATGAAACTTACATACAATTAAAAAAAAATATGAAACATACACAAGTTAGAAAGAATATGGTATGAATCTCATTTATCAAGTGAATGAATGCAATAAACTGTAAAGTGTAATATATCTTCAAGATCACCTCTACTTAACTCAAATGTTGAGTTAAGAAAAGGCAACGAATAAAAAGTATATTTTTTGGAAATGTAAACATGCTGATGCTATGATATGATGTATCCAGCTTTTCCATGAACTTTCAAAAATAACACCGAGAAAATAATAAAAAAAATTGTATACAACCAGGGAATGCGTCTTTCGTAGTTCTTTTACATCAGAAATCGACAACCTGCTACATGTGAGCTGGATTATCGCTAAAATGCATACATAGTATAATTTCATTTTGAAAACTTAATTTAATCTGATCTCTTAATTTAATCTGACACTAATTTATTATCAAAGTATTATTTAAAAGTTTTGGCAATAAAATTTTCCAGAATTCTGAAACTAAATAAATGTTGGAATTATCACATTAATGAGGTTCTGAAAGATGAGATCGAACGAAGAGAAAATAATAGACATCCGTGTGAGACCTGTTATATATTATAATGCTGCTTGGATAATTCACAAGTAGGTACCTAATATGTCCAATTTGAATAAATCAAAAATGTTTTGTACTCGTACTCTCTCTCTCTCTCTTCCTTAGCTTGCATCCCTCATGGTGGTGGGTTCCGCTCTCCTCAGTGCGCTCCTCCACTTGACCCTATCCTGAGCATCGTCCTTAGAGACATCACATTCATGCATGTCCTCTGCCACCAGGCCTTTCCATCGTTTTTTGGGACGCCCTCTGGATCTTTTGCCAGACACTCGAAGGTCCAGTGCAGTGTTTCCTATATATTCTGGCGGCTTTCTAAGGATATGCCCGAACTACCTCAGCCTATTCTCCATGTTTTGTACTCGTAGCCTACAACAATTCGCCACATTGTGGAAAGTTGTGATCTTAAATAAAAAAGACGGTATCACCACCAGGAATCAAACCTGAGATCCTTGACTCAGGTGTATTAGAACTGAGCTATGTTAGGTAATTATAACGTCAATAACGACTCGGTTTTTTTCTGCCCGTCCCAAATCGGTAAATGATATGAATATATGGAAAATTATGACTCGGTTTTTTCTGCCCGTCCCAAATCGGTAAATGATATGAATATATGGTAAATTATATGAATCGGTAAATGAATGATATGAATATATCATTTACCAATTGAAATTCAGAACGCCAATTTACCCAACCTTTTAGGGGACCGTATCATTTAGTAAGAGATGTCTTCACTTAGCGACAAAAACACCCCCGAAATATTCATAAGACCTTTTAACTTAAAAGGTTTTGTATAACTGGTTTACGGGGATGACTTCCATCAGAGAGAGAAATATATATTTGAAGAAAGAGAAGTTAATGAAGGCAATGAAATCCAGATTTGAGCACTTGATATAATGAGGCTAGTGTTGTAAACACGTCACTTTGTTAAATTTAACGATACTCCCGACCCAAAATAATAATAATATCATTTGTACATTTTGTATAGCGTGATATTACAATTTAACAGTCAAAAGCTGGTCAAAATACGGTTTACTAAAAACAAAATCAATACAGTTTAAATAATAGAACATATAAAACGAAAACTTGAATTATTATTCCATTTTTTGGCTATCCGCAAGGTACATATCTTGAACCAATATTATTTATTATATATAATATTAGTCTTGGGTCACTTGAAATAAATATGTGACTTGCTGACGACATAATTTTCAGCATCATCGGTAAAAATATATATAACGAAATGTGAAGGATCATCTTTTACGGAAATTTTTAATCTTTTTTGTACATATTAATCATCCTCTCATTTGTCCCAACGTTCTATCCAGCTGTGCACTTCGAAATTCCTTCTCTACACTGATCGGTAATTTTTCAATACCTACCTTCCTACATTTGAATGATCTTTATGCCTTATCACATGGCCATACCATCTAAATCTCACCAAAACCAAGTCACCGAAAAGTACCAAGACCAAATTGAGAAAATATTATGAAGATAATTTTCATAGGAATTAATGATAATATAAAATTATTATATTGTGTTTGTCTCAGTCCCATCAAGTAAAACTAAATAATTTTTGTATAGTGTAGTAATTTTTCAATTAAATTATCTAACTGTGTGTGTTTCTTATTTTCCAGTCGATTCGCGTGGAGGCAGGTTTCATAGCTTCGATTATCATTGGATTGATACTCGCACTGATTGTCCCTGCGTATGGACTGTGTTGTGCAATTCTGCGTCTTATGAGAGGAATCTCCAAACGAGAAGTGGAATCTAATTCTCCTCCACCGGGAATACTAGCGGAAGCTGGTGGGCCATGTGAAAAGAGAATTTGCCTTTTCTTGATGCAATTGCTTCTCTTGTTTTCTTTGTTAGTACATTTTTATCATACGAAAAATTTACGTGTTTTTGAAATATATTTAACCAAAAACTTTTTCAACCAGAGACGATCAAATTAACAGTTTTAATTAATCTCAAATTGAACTACTCTTATATCTACAGAATGGTATTGCCTTCATATAGCATATAACAAAATACTAGGTTTTCGAAAGGTTTAAATGAGATTTAGATTGTTTTAAAAATAGTATTAATTAAAAATCCGAAAGTTTTATAATAACTACCATTAAATTAAATGAACATTTTTTAAATCATTAAATTGGCGATAAATTTGAATCAGTTCATTAATTTAGCAATTATTAGCACCCTTTAGATCTCACAAAAATGGCACTATATCAAGTATACAAATGTTTATATTTTTTCAGGTTAGGCGTGGTGACAATGATATATGGAAACGAATCAGCATACAAAGGCGCTTCTCAAGTTCGTGAATTGCTTTCGGCTGCTGCCAGAGATGTTCCAAGTTACTCCAGAGCTGTGCACCAGGGTTTATCGCACACGTTGCTTCATGGAGCTGACCAAACCATCGCTGCTGTTGAACATGACCTCAATCGTAAAAATACTTTTTTTGTCAATATTCTTCCAAAGCAATTCATTTCAACTTTTGTTCAATAGATGATATTTTCGAATAAAGTTTTCGTAAACCTTGATATCTTCTGAGAACTTCACATATCAGGAGGAGGCCTTTGTCCATTACTGGATGGTAGAGGGCTTTAATGATGATTAGACCTAGATCATGCAAAGTAGTCTTTGTAAAAATAACCTCTAATAACCAAAATTTAAAAATAGTACCTATACAGTGTAATTTCCACTCCAAAACTTGACAGACAGTTGGTTATTTAGTAGACAAAGTATCTATTCAACCAAGTTTTTATTTGCAGTCTGGATTTGTGAGACTAATTAATTTATTTATTTGTTTATTTTTAATTTGTTGGCAAATTTACAGAATATATTCAATAACATTGTGCAATGTGCACACAGTCCTTTAAATATAAATGTACTCCAATAAAGAATTTGCACGTGAAATATTACATCTTTAATGCTTGACACAAAAAGCATAAAAAAACTAAATTGATAGAGATAATAATTTTTTTATATAGAAAACAAATCACAATAAATTGAATAAATAAAATAAATTGAAGAATCAAGATGGATATCTTTCAAAACTTAGTAAGAAATTTCATCATGTATAAACGATATGAAAAAAAATCCTAGATACGGTTAAGTTAATATTCAATTATATTATCAAAGCATGCGCTGAGGATCTGTTTGATTTTATTAAAATATGATTTATATTGTATGTATGTGAAACACATCAATATCATTAATTATGTGCCAAGTCTCCATAATCTGATAACTTGTTAATAGGTATTTTTTTTAATATACCTATATTTGACAATGCACCTGTTAGCTATATTTGACAAAAGCCTGAAAAGCGATTCAACAAAAAAAAATATATTAAAATGATAATCACTACAAGTAAGATAAATGTATAAACTGTGGTGTTTATCTCTTTCTCCTCACTTAATGACTTGTCCTGGGCGTATTTCTCTCTCTCCCACTCTTTCAGGAAATGGATGGAAGTCGGCTGGGGGTGCCCTGGACGAAAGGAAGTTTCCACTGAATGTTAATTTATTAGTTGAAGTTTTAATGAAAATTTCAGGAGTTGACGTTCTTCTTGGTGAACCTATACAGGCTGCTTTGGCGGCGGAAACCGGGCTCGATGTTGCCTTAGATGCTTTGCATGATATTACCGCAGGTAGGTACATACCATCTCTTATATTACGGTATATATTTGTTTTATTTCAACTACCCTTATCTTTTACTTTCTGTACACAATCATAAACGTTTAGACCGTAAGTCATTTTTATTATACTGTTTGGTTATTGTTATAAGATAACTTTTTCAAATATATGAAAACAATATAAGACCGAAGTCAAATCGGTACAATCGTATATTTTGGTTCTTTCCGAAACAACAGCGAGAAAAAAGAGTTCTAATTCGACAAAATAAACTGAGTTAGCATAGCAACAAAAAAAAATGAATGGAATTTGAAAGAAAGACGCATAAAGCATATACCTACCTAAATTTAATCGACCCTCCTAACTATGGACCTTCTCAATCCTTGACAACATTTTTCCCGTTGATTTTCTATGCTAATCTTACCAAATATGCTAATATTGGATATAAGGTTGACGTATTTTAGGCTTTAGTTTTCTTAGAACTGTCTTATGGGATATAGAAAGTTCTCGGAAAACTACCATAGAATGTATTCAATATTCCAATTCACTTAATGTTAACGTTCACGAATATTTTCTTTGCTGGGTATGTACAGAGTAGCTGGATAAAACTGACTGGTATGAACCAGTCAGTTTTATCAATAGTATTTAAAACGTTTACAAATAACGAATACATTGTAAATAGCTAAATATTGTGTGTCAGTCATTTCAAATAAAAATAACAATACCGATAAGAAACATAATTAAGTTTTTTTTTTCACTTAAAATTCTACAATAAAAATATAGGTAATTTCTTTCCCATTCCCAATCAGAACTTACAACTCAACTTCATATTAGGTATCATGTTATAATATTGATATCTTCTCAAATCCCAAACAGACATTCAAAAACCACATAATTTCTCAGTTAGTAATCTTTTAATTCTCGTGTTTAATTTGTGTTAAACATTTAGTCGGCTCTGAACTAACTGTGTAATTTCCACCCACAAGATAATATAAAACAGATACTGCACCATGATAGTGAAGTGTAGTTAGGAAATATATACCCACACCATATGTATTTTATCTTTTTTTTTTTATTTATATATATATATATATATATATATATATAGTATATATATATATATATATATAATATATATATATATATATATATATATATATATATATATATATATATATA
>OY754974.1:29955046-30237546 GCA_963576475.1 Molanna angustata
ATTTCACGTCTTGAATAATGTTGAGATTCATCCTGAAAAATAACAAAACAAATTGCAAAAATAATTCGTGTTTACGCAACAAAATATCGACGTCATAGACATTCAATAATGATTTTTTTGGTAGACTGATTGCTCAGAATATGTAAGTGAAGCTTAAATCTCTATTTTTCTAATACATTAAAAAAACAAATGGATGTTTATAATATTTTTCATTTCTTGAATTAACTGATTAATACCTACTCGGTGGCGACATATTTAAAATTGAATATCAAAACAATAAACAACATTATTTGCATCTTGTCTACCGAAACATGGTACAGAGATAATCAAACAATTTGTTACAAGTTTAACACAGCTTATTTGTAATATTTGTTGTAGAGGTATATTATAAACAATGGTAAATGTACTTATTCTCCCGAGGAAGATATCAAGTAAAGCTATATTACAAATAAGTAATAGGTGTTTAATAGGGTATTTATAAATATATGTTATAATATTTTTAGTACTAAGTCTATCTGTGGGCATATTATTTTGATGCGGTTGATTAGAGATTATCAAGAATAATGATAATATCCACATTTACGAGTATAAATCAACATATTTAATTCATTTAATTCGAGTATTTCATGTTATGCAATTTCACAGTATTTAAACTAGGTGGCTTGATGTAATATAAGATAATTCACTGTCTCGTCCGATTATTGGAAAAGGTGACATCTTGGTGACATCATTTGTCCATTAGATACTCATAACACGAATAGGTTTCATGTATATTATATGGTGACCATGGCGACATATTATTAATGCTTTGTGTTATATATCGTGACAAAACTACAACATGTGCACTGTGAAATAAAGTATTTTTTCGCATGAATTTGTAATAATATGATGTGCTGTAAGCCCGTGGTGCTTTTAATATGTCATACATTGGACATATTCTGCAGTGGATACGTGCATACAGCAAACATGCAACATGAAAAATAAAATAGATAGACCAACATTATAAAAGTCGCTTCTGTGAATAGTTTCAATAATTGCTTAAATACCTACCTTAATAATTTTTTTTTTTATTTTATTTTTTGAATTAATGAATGTAATTTTTAGTTTCATCGAAAACCGTTGCAATTTTGTTATTAACATATTACAATAGACGCATAATTTTTGATGTTATTTCATCTTCTACTTAGACTATTTAAAGGTCACTTTAGTTAATGTTTTTTGCCTCTTATAATGTGGACTCTTAAATATCTTTCCAACATTTGAGGGATCTTCCATTCTCCCCTCTTCCGTTTAGTTTTCCATGTAGGGCAAGGTATGGTTATCTTTGGGAGTTCATTCCTTTCCGCATAATCTCTCCAATACCTTCTTGGATATCACATATATCTCTGATTCTACTGTTCCTTCTACTGACACGTGAATAGACTTCTGCCTCTTATTTTTCTGAGAGTTTTCATTTCTGAAATTCTTAGAAGTGCTTAATTTTATATTAAGCTTTTTAAAAAATATTCTACTTACATTATACATGAGTCTATTATCTTATTCTAATGACTGTTTGTTTTTCCGCGTAACACTGATAAATATAACACGACTATAACCTAACGTATCAGGCGCACATATAGTACCAAGAGGTAGGTAGAATATAATAAAATTACAGGCGGGGGAATTTCGCGTAATGCTGCTCATGGCGCATTCAAATATCAGGAGAGAATAGACGATTTTCTTTGAATTGAATAATACGAGATACGCGGTTTAATAAATACGGTTAAAATATTAGGGACGCATACAATAAGGCGAGAAATAACAGTTTTATACAAAAACTATTATTTTTGAACCTGTCACCATAAGAGAGTAATTCCATCTACCAGGAAAACATAACGTACAGAAGGTCATAGATAACATTGAATTCCATCATTTTTGACGGGTTATAACATGTTATAAAATAATTGGCACACATAGCACGGGCTGTTGATGTATACTATATTAAGATGTATTAGAATTGTGATATTCACCAATATTGAGGCTTTGTTCCCGACACTACACTATTGGGGAAACTACCTACCAAATCCAGGGTACCTACACATCGTTTGTCACTATATACGACATAATATTCACTGTATTGTATATTGTATACCAAAAGTACCTACCTGTATATACAAACTTTTCACTTGACTATATACATACAGTGTATATTCTTGAATACAAGACCTATAGATTTCCATATACATAAATGTATGTACTCTAGACCAGTGGTTACTAAATATTTTTTGTCAATTTTTACGGTGAAACCATCTTGGGGTTTTACGAAATTAATTTCATAAATAATATTTATTTCCTATCGCCTTCTTATCTTGCCCGAATCAGTAATTTCAACAATTCTTACCCATAATAGTTTAACAAAAATATGTTTTATTAGTAAAAATATATTCAATTTAACAAAAAAATATTTTAAATGTTACTATTGTGTTGAAAAAGATGACAAAAGTGGTAAAAAATGTGTTCTGATCAATGATTCATCCAGAAAACACTTTATATTATTTTGTTATTTTTTATATTTTAACATTCAAATTCACTTACCAAAGTCACAATAAATTATAGTAAAATTGTTTTATTTTTGTAAGTATGAAAAAAATAAAAGGCTTATTGCGCCGTTGTCAGATCGTGGACCATCGAAGAATTGAGTTCAGAATTCCCCTTTGAAGTGTGTAAAATTTTGGTTTTTGCGAATCCCACTTTGAGAAGCGCTGTTGTACACTACATTCACCGCACATCGGGTCCACTGCGACGGTTTTGAATTTTTAATATGACTGTTTCAAACGAGGACACCACCACACGCTACTAAATATCAAAACACTCTGAACTGGTGTGTATGTATTATTATAATATGTATGTACAGATTGTACACTTTACTAAAGTCAATTTTGTATCTTATATGATGGAGCTATGCTTCTTCTACTTCTCTGGTTTCAATCCTGGAATTGGTTTGCAGCAATATCTTCAATTTAATTCTTCCATTCTTCCCTGTCTTTTGAAATCAAAATATGATGAGCAGCGCACATCTACCAGCAGATTCTCCAGATACTCTCGGCGTGGGCGTTCCCTAGAGCTTGTCCCCTCGGTCATACCCTCCATTATGGCGTGCAAGAGGCCCTCTTGTTGTATTACATGGCCGACCATGTCAATCATCATGGTCTAGCTATGCTATGGCAGAAAATTTGTACATGCATACCATCGTAGCATATCCCTAACAGGGAACGCTGAAAGGACCAAGAACTACGCATCTGACAGGCATTTGCTTAAGAATCAATATAAATTAGAAAAATTAGAGATGAAAAAACTCCAGAGATTCAGGATCGCATAGTGTCATTAATACTTATTCTCCACCATAGTTAAATGGCAGAGTTTTGTCTAACGCATAATCTTTTTGTTTACTAACGCATAATTTTTTTTTCATATCAGAATAATTACTACTTTCAATAATTACATTGATAAGGGAATATAATAAGAAGGCATCATTGTAGAACGTTGCGCAAGCGCATAAAGTGATCACGTAAACCAGCCGATTAAAGGACGTAAGCCCTGTAGGTGCCTTGAGTTCCTGGTTGTTCTATAATATCCCAACTTCATCTCTGTTGAGATGTTAAAAAGTTTGTCAATAAAAATATATATTTAAATGGTCCATGTAAACATTTTTAATATTAGTTTTTCAAAACTTTCTTTAATCTTTATGATTTTCTATAATAACGCCGTACAATCGATGAAGTTACATTAGATATGTTTAAAAAAAGATTATATTCGGGATTTCTTTTCTATTTTTCATAACAATATCCATCAAAGCAGCTAAAACAATACTCACTGCAAAAAGTAGGTAAATGTATTTCGATTTATTTTTTACTGTAAAATAACATAGAATACATTCTCAATACATCTAAGGTCGTATTGCAGCAGTTACTTAAGAAAAAGACGAGGTCCCTTTAACAGTATTTTCGCAGTAATACGACATCTAGATACAATAGAATGTATATTGTTGCTTCACTAGGTTGATTTTTTTTAGTGCGCGTGTGCGTCCATCATTGTAAGTAAACGTTGAGTATTTTATTGATTAAATTTTTGTCTATATTTTAATCCATTTTTTAATTACGTTTTTAAATGCGCTTATGTTTTAAGCTTTTTTCGACTCCAATTGGAATAAATTAAAAACCTTGACTCCCAGGAATTCAAAATGTCTTTGACCAAATGTTTACTTAGTTCTAGGTATCCGTATGTTGTCTTGTCTAGTCTGTCGTATAGATTGGAGCATATTTTTATCAAAAATAATTTTAGGTACTCATTTTGTCCTAATGTTATTCACACCTAGATATTTTTATCGAAAGCTCTTAGATTTAATATAAAAAAAAATAGGAAAATTTTAATTACCCACTTATTATCGCGTTTTCTGCGTATCAAAAATAACAGATTCAATGGTTCGAGGAATCAAAATATGTATGCTTCATTATATTTACAAAGAAATCGAGGATTCTTTTGATGCTCGAGATAAACTTAATCAAAACAAAATTTTATACTCGCGTATCCACCCGAATAATAATGATATTTTTTTCATATTATACAAAACACGGTTCGCTTCACATTTTTCTACGTATATATTCTTTATTCGCATCAAAACGAAGAGCATGTTTTACATAAAAATCCTTCACACCCACCAGCCCTTTTGTAATACGTCAGAGAGGAACGAACGAAAATGTGTCTTGAAACTGCTTAAAAATTCCGAGTTATGGGCAATCAAAAGGATATATCTCTAACTGTGGACAATATATTTACTATACCGGCTACCTCTGCCTCTGCTATTCCGTGGTTTATTTTAACTGGAAACCTTCGTGCATCTTTTGGTTCGTCACGTCCCACAGAAGATACATAGTGTTTGTGTCTGTAGTGTGCAAGGCCCGGGGAGGTTTTATAGGTTTTTCCTTTGGATGGCAAAACGTCAAACGGCAAACTGTGAAGATACCGTCTACCTACATTTTCTTTTTGAAATGTTACTGGAGACTTTATGGCACGGGACGTTGGAACCAAAACACCAGAAGCAGTTGCATTATTTTGATTCAGGCGCACTCACACGGAATATTTTATTCGCGACATTCACAAATTAAGACATGCAGTGTCGGAATTAACATCATACACTTTTAAGCTGGTAGAATTTTTTCAATTATAATTTTTTTACTGCTTTAGATTTATGGTCAAACGTTCATCGTTCTTCTTTTAATATTCCCAAACTACCTCAGATTTTACACTTTCCTTCTTCTTATTCTAATATCTGTGGTGTTCCATTGAAATTCCGCCAGATTTTGCAACGTTCGAAAATTTGAACATTCTAGAAGGATCATTGAAGTATATAAACTTTTTTTTTTCATTCGCCCGCCATTGTTCCCTCGAGTGTCTAAACGTACGCGTCAGTCAATATTTATCAGCCGTCAATTCAGAAACTTATTTCATTGTAAATGTATTATATATTATCTAAATCAAAGTTAATTTTGTGAATAAATTGTGAAGTATTTAAGTAAGTCATTTCTTTCATTCTGTGACGAGAAGCATTCCTTTTGCATTTTAACTTATAAATATTTAGAGGAATTTATTTCCTGAGATCTCTTAATTCATTTTTGAACACTCTTAAATAAACCTTCTGATCAATAAGTATATTTGAAAGCAAGTAAAAAACTACCTATAAATATCCATCTTGCATTCTTTACTAACATGATGTACCTACACTTTGCTTTATATTTTGTTTTGTTTTTTTTCTTTTTTTTAATGAATATTTCCTTGTTACAAGTACATATACATCCTCATACATTTCCTAAACTAAGCATGAATGTCTGTACTATTGGTGAACGAATTCGGTCTTGGAAGGATTCGAATTCGCGACCACTGAATTACTAACCCAACTCGCTAACCGCTCTGTTACCACTCATGTATAATTGAATAGTGTATTTTATCTTATTCGGTGTTTTATAGGTTTTCATTTGTTTTTTTACTGAAATAAAATATTTCCACTCCATCATTCTTGAAATTTATTTTTTACTTATTTCCAAATTCCCAAATGACAAGTTTGTCATTCGTCTTAAAGAAGACGGATAGTTTGATTATTATCAGTTGTATAAAGCTTACTTTTTCGTGGTGTAAACAGAGTGAATTGTAGTAAATTAAATTCATACAAGATCATCTGGTTATTTCATTTTTGATTTTTCTGTGAGGCACCGACATAGAATAGTGCTTCCACTTTTTTCTATTATCATCGTTTTTGAGTGTTCCGTAAAACCCGGGTTATGAAAATACAACAGGCATGATATCATCTCACAAAGTTCATCAATGAGGTTTTCCACCCATTCTGAATGTTGAGGTGAGACGAGACTAATGTGTAGATATACACGTATGTGTCGTACTTAAGGTCATGCAGACCTGTAGCTGGTAATCTCATATTATGGGATATGCCGTGATGGTATGAAGCTGACTTTGCAAATTGTTTCCTCATTACCACAAAATACGTGCTATATTTGACTGGTTTAAAACGTGAACAATCGACTGATCACAATTTTACATACCTACATATTATATACCTCACCAACTGACCAACTTGGTGATATATATGACTCAGTTGGTTATATATCTGACTACCGATCCAAAGATCCCGAGTTCGATTCCCGGTGGAGACACAGTTTTTAATTGTGTTTGCAGTCTGGATCCGTGAGACGTTATTGGGTGCGTATTAAATTATTATTTGACATAGTTGGCAACATTTTGTCGGCCTTCGTGGCTCAGTTGGTTAGGTACCTATCTGACTGCTGATCTAAAGGTTTGATTTCCGGTGGAAACACAGTTTGTAATTGAATTTTTAGTCTGGATTTGTGAGACGGTTAATGTCGTACGTCTCCAGAATGTGGCAACTTTTTATTGGGTGCGTGTTAAATTAACATTTGACATAGTACCTCTTAGGTGCCCGAGAAGCAATAAAAATAACTAAATATTTCTTTAATTTTGCAGATAAAATTTTATGGAAGTTTGTATACGTCTTTTCGTGTAAAAAATAAGATAATTATGAAACGAATGAAACGGCAAAGTGTTATTGGGTGCGGGTTAAATTAATAATTGACATAGTACCTGTTAGTTTACCGTGATGTTATATAAAAATAAAAATTAAAATTATAAAATCACTGTAATTCCACACACACATGTGGCAAATCTTTTTGGTTTAAATTGGTTAGTTTAATTTTAGACCTTGATAATGCCGAGTTACCTCAAAAACGTCCGATCATTTTAATCGAATTTTGTAGCATAATTTTTTGGTAAATTTGTTCATTAGTTTAAAAATGGATTTTCACTATGTTAACACAAAAGCTTTATTTTAATATATTTAATATATTTTAATTTTATTTTAATATGTAATATAATATCTTTACAAAACACATTTTTTTTAGTTTCAATGTACGTTCAATAATATGATTTCGATCTATAATTAATGTTCCATAGGTAATTATATAGACGATCGCAATGATACATCGTTAAAAAAAACAATAGTCTATCACTGCAGCTGTTTGGTTTTAATATTTAACCAAGCGTATCTCCTGTTTATCATAACAATATAGTGTCGTGCTATTACTAGTTAGATATGTATATTGATTTATTCAACAGTGATTCTTTTAAATAAAACAAAATGAATAAAATATTTTATATGTCCCACACGGGGTAGGAAAAAGGAACCGAATTACCAATTTTATATGTAATTAAAATCTCTAAAATTATTCACCGTCTTATTAAATATTAATTGTTTATTTTTCTAGCTTCTTACGTTTTATTTATTTTGAGATAATGTGCTTCTCATTTTTATAATAAATATATATCGTTCGGGAATAAAGACGACTGATGATTCTTGCAACAATTTAAAAACTATGCTATTTTCCGATTGTTGTTTTGTATAAATATAATAAGACCTTATCAAATTGAGGTCGTTAAAACATGTATTGTATTGTGATTTATTTCAACATTAATATACATAATATGACATGCAATATTCAGTCAGAATTGTATACAACGCACAAATTGTCTTTACGTGTGTAAGTCAATATCTACTCATTCCAACTGACTTAGTTTAAAGCCTGATTTACACTAGTCAAGTGTTTAGTCAAGAAGAGTGACCGTTTATACTACAGACAGTCAAGTGAATTTGTTTCATCGTGATTAACGAACAAAGTGCATCGCATGTATTCATCTAGTGCGCATCCTCTTTATAGGTGAAAATTGCATTTTATTTATTTATTTGGTTTATTTGGGACAATAACAGCATTATTAACTAATATGAACATAAAACAATAAGATCACAAAGTGTCCACAAAGTACGTAGGTATTTACAGTTTATCCTGAAAAAATATATATATTAAAAACAAAAAATAATAATACTGTACATTTAAAATTAAAAAAAAATGTGTAAAAAAAATATATGAGAATATTAACAAGGATAATGACGGAGATGGGGGTGGAACTGTAGGAATAGATATAGAAAACATTATTTCAACATAAGTTGAACTTTTATACTATATGTATCTATAAAATCCATTAGTATATAAAATATGTACTGTTACTGAAATATGTAAAAAAAATATAAATAAAGAAGAAGAAGATTTTTTTTTTCAAAAATCTTCCCGTGTGAGCGCTTAACAAATCACCAAGTAATGAGTATAAGAGCACAAAACGACTTGCAATTTTCACTATAGAGAGTGGATGCGCACTGGTAAACGCAACCACACACAGGTGCCAGACTTACCTTTGTCATTTTTATATTCAATAAGGAGAAAAATAAAAAAAAATCAGCCATTTAAATAATCAATCATTTTTTGGTGTATCTCTTAGACTACCTATTATATTATTCTGTACCAAATGACAGTTTACACGCACCAAGTGGCGTGTTAAGTGTCACGGGGGAAGATGAGTGGGCGCGCGCGCGAGTTTCGAGTCAACCGAGTCTGTCCGAGCTATTAACACTACTGTACTTACCTACTTGACCAAGCACTAAACTGGTGTAAAGCAGGCATTACATTCCTCTGATCCAATGACCATGCTAACTCACCTAAGTATGAAATAATACTGATTCTTAACTGCATTACATACGATTATACCACTTTGTTAAAACGCTTTAGCTAAAGTGGTGTCACTTGACATCACAGTCAATGCGCTTATCGAGAAAGGGCATTATACATATTTATAATTCGCAGTATACGTTTGATAGAACTTGAATTGTATTTTTTATCTTACTGTTGTTTTAATAGAAACATATACATATAATTGGATCTCACCTCAACAGAACTTTGTATTGGTTAGTGGTGGCTTAAAATCTAGATTAGTGACCTTAATATTCATTTGAATTAAAACAGATACGAAATCTATGTTATCAGTTAAATGCCAATAACTTTGTTTTTTCAACACGGTACATAGGGTTCACCAGCTAATAGGGTGTGAGTCCATTCTACTCTTCCTAAGAAACGCACTACGTAGCGTTACGTACTTAGTCTTTAATGATAATAGCGACTCGCGTGATCGATTTGCTTTATAAATTGAATGGAAATCGACTGCAGGAAAAAATTATCAACATCCTTAACCGTTTGGAGTTAGGAATAAGTTTATTGTGTAAGCGTATTTGATCAAATAAATTTGATTTCTCAACATATTATTTACGTAATTGTATGACACCTACTATTTTAATACAAATTATTATTGTTTGTGTTGAAAATTTTCGCGATTAATGTCAACTATGGCAGCGCATTCGATCTCGGTGCAAATGAGCTGTCGTGTTTTTTAAGGGTTGTTCAAAAATATAACCTATAAGAGTCTTATTTATTTATTTAAACACTTTATTGTACATTACTTAATAGCTAGTACAAATGGCGGACTTATTGCCTAATGGCAATTTCTTCCAGACAACCATCTGTGACAGTTATGAGACAGAATGGTACATGTACAAAAAAGAAAATATATATAAAACCATAAACATATTACATTTAAACACAATAAAGTAAGAAGAATATAAATATGTACATCAATGAAAATTAAACAAATCATAGATAAGACCTGTAACAACACTATGGGAGGGAAGGGAAAAAAGGAGAGGAGATATGACTAACTACAAGAATAGGGAAATAAATGGGAAGTATGTAGGTTAAGAAATGGAAAGTATGAGCGCGCGTTTTAATCTAGTTTTGAAGGTACCTAACGTTGGTGCAGTTCTAATGTCAAGGGCCAAGTTGTTCCATAACCGGGCAGCATGGACAGTAAATGATGATGAATAGAAAGCCGTGGCATGTGATGGGATGGCGAGGGTTCTCTCTTCTCTAGATCGAAGCGGGAGTCTTGTAATATACATATAGATAAGTTACATATCTCAACTACTTTCATGATCTCGTTTAAAAAGTACGAGATACTATCACGAGTTTAATTGCAGCGCGCAACGTACTTAAAAATATAACACGACGGTGGTACATTTTTCTTTAACATTATGTTGGAGTAGGAGTATTTTTCCTTGACTGTGGACGCACGGAAGTTGAATTCATAGCGCCATTACCCCCGACGTCCTCTTTATATTTACGAACCGTCTCTCTCACACAATGCACGACATTCCCCGGGAAACGTTTCCGACATAATGGCGGACATTTAATAATTCATCCCCTCATTTGGAATGAAAATTAGTAAGCTTTCTTGACTGCCACGGGGGAATCCCCCTGTTGCCCTGTATGGAACATCCTACGGGCTATTCTGATATTCTCTCTTAGTTAACGAGTTCACTATCTCCTACTCATCCTTCTTAACATCTTGCTCGGAGTTAATCTATAATACCACATCGTAAATATGACGATACCTTCCTAGCAATGCTCATTCGCCTGATACAGCGTAAATCATACATCAAAATTGAATGTTCTGGAATGTTTAAAGATATATCTCCAAAGATATATCTGCAATTTTTTGGCCTGGAGCGGCACGGTCTGCGAACACACGTGATCAAACCAACTCATCGGAAAATCTGAAAAAGCGGAAACCAAGCCGAAGTTCGACATCTTCACTCCCACGTGATATTTCTAAATTTTCAATAATTATTCATAAGGCGACATTCTAAACATTTTTGTGGATTCACAAAAATGGCGCTATATAAATAAGCCAATTTTATTATGTTTTTCATTCCATAATTATTTGCTTTAGAATCAGGAAAATGTTAAGAAAGAGGAAAGAGGAAAAAAGGTTATATAAAGTTAGCACAAGCATTTATGCTTATTTTAGGGAACGTAGAAAAATGTATATGTACTTGTTTAACAAGTACATATTCATTTCTCCTATTTAAAAAAAAATATTTGGTCATTAAACGTCTCCCTTAAAATATAGTGCGTTCAAAATTCCTCAAATTTATTGAAATAAAAGTAAATAATATACATAGCTTTAAATTTAATGATGAATTGACAATTTTTTTGTCATTTTATCGTAAAATCTTGCAAGATTTTCTTGAAAACAAAATTATTTAATTAATTTAAATACTATACAACACACGTCATATACTTACATATGAATTGATCAACAATGCCACACGAAGCATCACCATCATCATTGGGGTTTTGCTAGAGACTCACATAATTGTCTATTTAAAATTTATGAGATTTTTATTTTAATGTTATATAAATAGTCACATACATAAATATCACAACATAAGACAATTAAATCTAGCAAATATATGGACATACATAGAACAGTCATTCTGTGATAAGAAAAAAATGGAGTCTGAACTAGGGGTAAAATAAAATATTTTCTAACAGATTTTTAATTATCTCAATAGAGACGAAGTTGGAATATTTATTGTAGGAGAACCGGGAAATCAAAGCACCTACAGGGCTTACGACCTGTCTTCGGCTGGTTTACGTGATCACTTTATGCGCTTGCGCAACGTTCACCAATTATGCCTTTTTAATGAGATCCCTATCAATTCAATTTTGAAAGTTCTATATATTGTAATACTGAAATTCTTTTCGCTTGAAAATAAGGAATTTTTACTACAGCCATCTATGGGTGAAATTATGAACAACAATCTTATTATTTCAGCCGATGACAGGTCGTTAGCCCTGTAGGTGCTTTGATTTCCCGGTTCTCCTACAGTAAATATTCCAACTTCGTCTCTATTGAGATAATTAAAAATCTGTTAAAAAATATCTTTGACTCCCGACAGGGAAAAAAATCCAATGTTTGCGCATATGCAATAATAAAAATATTCGAAAATATTTTCATATTATTTTTTTTTCAAAATATAACATGATGTAGTCATTCATTTAGTTATTTTATTTCTTTCAAATATGCCCTATTTGGTTATTTTTAATGCAGAATCTGCAAGGTTTCGGAATTCTCCTAACTATACAATGTCTTGTTTTCGGTAATCTGTAAGGAATCGCCTCCAGTTTGCTGATGTAGTGGTGAATTACAAAAAAAAATAATCTGTTTGTTATCTTCAAAAACATCGTAAAAATTAAATCATGTACTGCTACAAGACCAACTCCAACATCTGAAACTTCTAGTCATTAATTTCTGAACATACTAAATTATTCGCATTCAGCCATCATGCAACGAAAATGATATAATTAATAAATGAATTTCTAAAATACGTTTGGAGGGTGGTATAGTTTGTTATAACTATGCTGATGCAAGACATGCACTCGCCGTGTTTAAACCATTTTAATTATTTATTAATCTTCCATCTATGTAGCTTAGATATAGCTCCGTACTAACATTATATTGTACACCAACCAGATCCTCTTTATTTATGATGGAGTTCATACAACCGAGTGCCAACCAGCGTACATAAAGAATTTCTGGTTTATTCGAGTGAGACTAACTAAACTCCCGAAACGGACGCTTGTCAAACTTTCATATACCAAAACTGATACCTTCATGTTTTCCTGCAATGATTATACAAACAACGCTTTGAGCTTAAAGAATACTTGATTGTGTTCAAAACATACAACGAAAATAAATCTTGATTGTGTTCAAAACGTACAACGAAAAAGCTTGCCTCTAAGTATTTTATGTCATGTTACTTTATCAGATTATTTCAATATGTTACTGGATAATAACATTCTGTCAATTACGTTGTGCTTATCTATTTGACAATAGTTCATTAACTGATATTTAATATTAGTAGGGTTTCTTTCCCGTTTTGCTAAATCCGGGAATATTATCGATCTTGATCTCGGGAAATTTTCGTTGGGAATTCCCGACATTTGGGTAAAAGATGAGATCGAAAATTCGAAATTTGATGCGACAACGATTAGTAAAATTAATCAAGGATTTAAAATTATTTGAGTCCTCCGGAAAACAAATTCCTAATTTGGAGTTTATATAGTTGTATTATATGGAAAACCCACTTCAACAGAGAGAGAAAGTGTTTTTTTAGTGGCAGGCCTGTTTTAAGGGTAATCGTGAATTTTGGGTAGACCCCCCAATTCCCGGAAAAACCCGTTTTTTTCTTGTTTTTATTCCAGAGTTACGGGATCGCGAAAATTCCTCGGGGAACGGAGAAACCATAAATATTAGTCAAAATAAAACAATAAAGATCTATTTTTCATTAAAATAAAATTAATATTTTATCGTTGAGCCGTATAACTTTTGTTCAATTTTTTTTATTTAATCATCGCAATTTAGTCTCCAAGATGTGGAAATTTGTTGTTGGGTGTCTGACTCCTATGTCGCAGTTAAAACCGCGTGTTTTTAACTAGATTTGTGGGACAATTGACAGCTTTAGATTTCAAAATACGTAACTCGTTATTGGTGCTAGTTGAATAAATATTTGACATAGAAATAATTAGTTATCAATGATTACCAAAGGACATATCCAAAGACCAAAATATTTGAAAAATGATCGAAATCACCAGCATATCTAAAGAATAATATTTATTTATTTAAAATCCTTTTATATTATGTACATATAATAATATCGATGTAAGTACAATATTAGTTGATACAGTAGAAAATAAAATGTTTAACACTTTAATTGAGTTATTTTAAGTCATCAGTATATATGTATATATATTTTTTAATTATTTCTAATTTTTCGACAGCTAATTCGTGACGGAATTTCATTATCAATTATATAAAATAACCTTAAAATAAGTTACAACACAATTTTTTTAATTTTTCCACTAATTTAAAAATATTGACCACTGACGCGTTACGCTCAAAGAGCATCTACTATGTTTTTGTGTTTTTACTTATTTTAAAGTAATTTTATATAATATTCTTTAATTTGTGGATTAGGCTACTCTACTAGACTATGCCTGCCTATCCCAGAGTAACGTTTTGTAAATCAGTTCCATTATTTATAATTCGTCATGGTGTAAATAAATGTTTATAAGATACCTATATAACATCGAGTTCGCAAGGTTTAGTGGTAGGTTGAAGTAAGACAGAAGTTCAAGTCTACGTATAAGTGTAGTGTAAAATATTACTTGATATAGGATGTTTTATCTTCATATATATTTAATAGAGAAACATATTTAAAAAAAAATACTTGATGTATAAAAGGGCTAATTCTCATATAATTTTGTCTTCTTTTATGTCAATTATGTAATAATATTTTCGTCTTTTGCTATAGCTTTTAATTTGTTATGTGAGTAGGTTATTATGGATTGAAAGTCTGTTTAAAAGATGTTATATTTTAATAATTATGGGATTTTGCATTACTTTTACTATATTATAATTTGTAAAAATTATAAGGCTAAGTGTATGTTGTGTAAATTGACAAACAGTGAGACAAATTCCGACCTATGTCAAGTTTGATGTAAGGCTGACAAAACTTATGAGATAGCTCCCAGTGGAGTCTCAGCACAGCATCCCATACCCACTACAAGTCGGTCCAAATAAGAAGTCCTAGCTTACTCATGTCACATATTCTGACAACAAGGTTTAATTAAAGTTTTATAACACGCATGATGTGATGCGGTGCGTTTAATTAGGATTTTGCACAATCATCCCTCTTAACGCTCGGCATGGGACAAAGTAGTTAAAAGCACTTCTCTTAGATACTTATTAGATTAATAGACATGAAAGTGTTACAGCAATAATAATATACCATCAGGGCTGGAACTACGTGGATATCTTGGTTTAAAAGCCCCTTTTTACTTCTTGTCAGTTCATCGATACATTTTTTTTTATTTATTTATTAGTTGCATGTAGCACATTAGATCCAACTGTCGATGGCGATAGTATTTATAATTGAAGAATACATACCAAACTACGGATATAAACCCTTAAATTCAATATTTTAAGATAGTTTGTTTCCTAAACAAAGCATTTATGTCAGGATAGGATAGTGTCGAGGTTAGTCCTTTTTTCCTAGCCCGAATATATTTTCTTTTTATTGCCACCACCACCCGCTCTGCATATGGGGAGTGTAATCGGTCGCTTCATAGAACGCTTAGTAAGCGACAAGAAAAAAAAGCATAGCACGAAAAGTAGCTCATGGAGCCCTCTACATTAGGAATCTCGGCACCATAGTGGAAAAGAACGATCGACGAAAGTGAATGGAGGATTCACACTCGTTGACTTCAGATCTTTTAAATGAAAAATATCAGGTGTATGACCAAGATCTCTATAAAATAATAACCTATTGGGAACCTAACAATAGTAAGGCACCATTACTATGACAATTTTTTTTCATAGTTATGAACATATAAACAGCTTTATGATATGTATATATGTATGGAGATTAAGCATCAAAATATCGAGTGTCCCCGTAGATATTTTATATACAGGCAGCCATACAAATTGTATGAAACGATGTCGTCATTACATAAAATTTTTACAAAAAAGTTACTATTACAATATTTGTATTTTTTATAGGAAATTAAATTATCTAGTTGGGGTATCTCGGTGCATTTCAATATTATTAAAAAAATGGAAATATAGGCTGTTAAACGTATAATTTTGTCAGGGTAAAAATATTTATTTATTTTATTTCATTTATATTTTTTTGAAGATTATCAGCTAAACATCAGTGTAACATTTAATAAAATAATTAAACAGCCAATTTGAAGTCTCCGCTGATAGGGTCTTATCGCGGGTCTTGACTAGAAACTTTGCCGATCTTTTAAGACAATTGGATTCTCTTGAACAAATCGATAGTTAGAATAGAATACAACAGCAAAAAAAATATACCAAAATATAATGATAACTACCAATTATAGTAATTAAACATGTATGTATTACAAGATATTTTATTGCATTTTAATATTTTAGAAAACAGAATGGGAAGGGAGGAAGGTAGTCGGGGGGGGGGGAGTGGGGGAAAAGCATCGACCACTGGAAACTCATATATCAATTTATAAATAATACTGAATTGAATTCAACTGAATTAAATTAAAATAAATTAAAGGGGTAGAAACGATAAATGTATAGGTGCGCACAACACAACAGAGCACATATTGTATATTCGACAAATTAATATGGTTATTATTCTTTATGAAGGATTCTTTAATTTTTTTTCCAGTTATAATCTAGGCGATTGTCAAGAACACCGTACATACGTTATTTTTTTGGTTTTTCATATTTCAATTTATTTTAGACTTTGTCAATCTTTAATGATTTTTTCAAATGATTTTCTTATTGCAACCAGTTCTTATATATCTTTGTAAATATTCTGGATCCGGCTCAGTGTAACCTGGGGTGAAATGCATGCTTAAGGTTTATGTCACGAGAGGGTAAGATGAGTATTAAGCTCATATAATTTCCCAACAAATTTTTGAGCTTTACAGTAGTTGTTAATATTGTTTACAGGTGAAAATACTCATAACATTTAAAGTAAGGATGAAAAAACATAATATCTTTTATACGACTATGCTGAAAAATCCAAGTTCCAGATAAAAAAAGTCACAAGGAATGTAAAAATAAATAAACTAGACGTCGACAGATTTGTGTGAATCCAAAATGACTTATAGGATATGTAAATTTTTTTTTTCTATGCTAAAAGAAGTTGTTGAATCTTTTGATCACATTCATCTGTTAATGTATCTTGTTTGAACGTTTTTCGTTTTTTTAACAGATACGATACATATGTATTATAAAATATAAATCTTAACTTTTGTAACATGATTTTGTATCAACTTTTTTAAAATGGCTAACATATTTTTGCATAATTCATATTACTTATTACTTTCTTCATAACATTTTACGGCGCTGGCCGATTCTCATATACTTTTATTTTTACTATAATTTTTCATTTTTCTCAGTATACATATATGAATATTTTTATTTTTCTGTGATTTTATATTTCAATGTGTATATATTTTACTTACGTACCTAAGTAAAAGGTAATCGATTCCAAAAATAAATAAATTAATTAATTAATTAATTAATAAATAATCAATTAATTCATGAATAAACAAATAGGTAGATATTAAATCAATTAATCAATAAATTAATGAATAAATAAAACAATAAATTTTTAAAAGAAAAATATTATTTTGTTTCCGCATTATATTTTCTTTTGTTTCTTTATTGTTTCTTAATTTTTTGGAGCTAAAACATAGTATTGTCCGAATATCGTGTTTGTCTATAGAGTCATAATATGTATATATATCCGAAGTCAGCCCAAAGTTTAAGAGAATATATATTTCTATTTCTAAATCAAATCGTAAACAATCAATCAAAGTGACCATTTTATCTTACACGACACAAGATTCTCTTATCTTTTTTCTTTACCTTCTTCCTTCCCTTGTGGCTTTTCCCATTTTACTTCGACGAAAGTTTTTCTTTAAAAGACACGATACAAACACACACACACACACACATAACTAAACAACAACTTTGGGACGCCTACCCTTCCTTCGTCTCTGGCTTTTCTTACTTCTCATACATCCACTTGTACTATCTATGTTTCGTCTTCTGGGACTTAAAGCTCCAGAAAGTTTATCATCAGAAAGACGATTAACCCTCTTTCCAACCGCTAAAAAAACAATTTCGTTTTTTAAAATGGTCCACAAAATATATTTTTCGCTATAATGAAGAACGCCAAACGATGAACATATTCATAGCTGATAAGAATGGAATAAGAGATTCGGATCGACCAAGAAAAGGTTGGCACATCCATGTAACGACATTATGAATTTTTAGAAGTTTGAAACAAATATGAGACGGTGCAAGAATGTTGATGAGGTGAAAGAACCTTGCAGCGTTCAATTTTCTATATCTACCCTTTGAGGGATGTGGAGTGGTGAAATGTATATAACACCAGGATAACTCAAAACCTTTTTCTTACTTGAAATCATTTTTTTCTTGGCAATTACATACTATTACCACATGGTAATGGGGTATACCTTAGCAATGAATATTACCACACGGTAATGGAGTATAATTAAGCAATGATATGAAGTGGTGATATGTATATAACACCAGGATAACTCAAAACCTTTTATTTACTTGAAATCATTTTTCTTCTTAGCATTGCTTAGGTATACCACATGGTAATGGCGTATACCTAATATTAAAATGTCAGTTAGATGTACCAAATATCGTTCCACAAATTCAAATAACAGTACCACTTAGAAATAGGTACTACAATTAGAAATATTTTTCACTTAAAATTCTATAATACGAATATCGGTTATTTCTCTCCAATTCCTCGCTTAATCAGAATATACAACTCAGTTCATCAAATTAATTATATTAACATATTCTCAAACTCCAAATTAACTTTCAAAAAACACATAATATCCCAGTTCGTAACCTCTTTATTTTTTCGTTTAAATTTATGTATAACTTCTCTGTTCATATTCTCATGTTTAATTATTGTTGATTTTCATGTTTCATTTGTTTAATCTTTAAATCTACAACTCTAAACTTACTATGTAACATCCACCCGCAACATAATAATTATATACATCATGTAAAATAGACACTGCACCTTCCGTACACTGCATAGTGTAGTGCAGGTAGGAAATTTATATACTTACAAACAATTCTTATTATGATATGTACTTACCATACATAAGCTATTATGCGCAGAAATATTTGGGCATTCATGCCTGTGTCTGTGCTTAATTTAATAAAATAAAATAAAATAAAATAAATGAATATTACCACAAGGTAATGGGGTAAACTTAAGCAATGAATATTACCACATGGTAATTGGGTAAATCTTAACAATGTATATTCCCACATGGTAATGGGAAATACCTTAGCATCGAATATTACCACATGGTAATGAGGTATACCTTAACAATGAATACTCCCACCTGGTAATAGAGTATACCTTAGCAATGAATACTCTCTCATGATAATTGTGTAAATCGTAGCAATGTATATTGCCACATGGTAATGGGGAATACTTTAGCAACGAATATTACCACATGGGGTATAATTATAATGGGGTATACTTTTTTAGTTCTTCGACACTACTCTGTTCTAAGTGTTTCTGAAGAGCAATGCATTCTTTAATCGTTGCGTATCACATGTGCTTAGGTCTGTCTATAAATACAAAGGCCTTAGGTCATGTTGCCTGCTTAACGTGAAATTATTGATATTAGATATGACTTCATCATCTACAGATGTTACTGAATTTGGTTAATTTTTCTACTTAGTAAGATTTATTATGGCAAACGTTCATTCACAAAATTTCGGTCTACAAAACTAGTTTTGTCCCGCCAAATACTGAATAAAATATAAATAGTTTTACATAAAGAATGTATTTATACAAAGTAATAATAATATCAGTTGAAGAGGTCTTTACAAGTCAAAAAGATTGTGCTTTAAAAGAGGAATAAAAAATTGTTTGACATGAATATTATTTTATTTAGGTTGTCATCTGCCATCTTTATATTGCCTAGTTAAATATCTTAAAGCCATTTAGTTTCGATTAAAAAATAATCATTTTAAAATAAATTATACTTCCGTATAAAACGTAATAATTGCAATTATCTATGTGTAATTTTATATTTGCCGTATTCTTTGTTTGTGAATGTGGTGATATCTATTCCGACTGCTTGGCGCCAAACTGAGGCGAGTGGAAGTTATAAGGGTAGGGAGTTTATAGGGGGTGATATACGTACCTACCTACCTATATTCTATTCATATCTACCTACATAAGTTATATCTTTTCTGTATATTGTATTGCTTTGAACTTGCCTTTCTACCTTCTCAGTTTATATAATATTATTATCAATCAGCTTGATGACATGCAATTTTTGATATAAAGAAAGCTCTTTAATGCCAAACAAATTTGTTTCCTTTTGAAAACAATCAGAAACAGCTAAAACTAATGATTTGATACTATATGATATGAATTCAAAACATTTTTTTATTCAAATAATATCATTTCCGAAAACTACTTTTTTCGTCTTCTTTAAAATACATTATCACAAAATACAAACAATTAATATGAGGATAGACGAACAATTCAAAATAGTTACAAATATTATATGCCTATCATTTTCTATATTTGGTAGAAAACACCTCACCTCACTGAGGTGAGTCTGTTCAGAGGCTTTTATTTCCTTTCACACTCCATATCTCTTTTCAGGATTTAAAAACATATTTTGGCCTTGCTCTTCTTTTAGCTAAATTCAAATCCATCGTTGATTACAAATTTTTGTTTTTATCTGATATTTTACGTAATTATAAATCAAAATTGTATTGAAGTAATACATACACTTTTACTCACATCCTATTGATTTTCTTCAACCGAACGTTCGTCGTTGAATACTTAAAAATGTCAAATAATATTGTTTTACCTATCTGAAATACATCATGTCTGCTGCATTATATTATTATGTAAAATACCAGAAAACGTTTTTCGTAGACAAATTAATTATCGGAACCCAAGACCTCTTTGGCGAACTCGGGCTAGTTGAATGAAATTACTTGTCGTAAATTCCTGGACTTAAGTCTATCGACGTATGAACAGCTCCAAATATTTCCTTTGTAAACACCCAGTGCAGCGGTTAACGATGCTACCCATATCTTACATCGCTTACAGAATTCCATGATTGCGCAATGGGAATTCCATTTCCTCTAGTGTCCCCAGAGAACGTAATGATATATCCTCGAAATTAAAATTGCACGTCGTTAAACGCTTGAAGGTCCTCGTTTCTTTGTCGTGAAAAATTAGCACGTACAAAACGCGGCGCAAAGCCGGTCACAAAGGAGGCGGCGGCGGCACCCCTCAGGCTAACTCCAAGGTTTTTGCAAAACGCTAAATTACCTATCGCTTATGTCGGGTATATTGAATCCACCCCAACACCTGTTTCTATTCCCAGGCACTCGTGGACATACCTCGAATGTATCACTACCCCATCTCTTAACCAACTTCAGAAAATATTTCATTTCGGGGTGATACATACAACGCTTTCATTTCATTGAATGTATTCAGTGTTCACCTTAATAATGTGTACATCGTTTCAAAAGCAACAATTGGATTTCTATAAAACACGTGAAAGGAAATATTATTTTTACATTCTTTATCCGAAAATTTGTTTAAATTTGTACACCATCAATGAAATAATTCAAAATGAAACACACATTCAGGCTATTGTAGAATTGATATCTCTGTTTTTGTATTATTTATTTTACTTTTCATTACGAAATTGGAATTTTCGAGACTTTGATTTATGGCGTTGTTCTTATCATTTCAACAAACGAACACGCTCTTGAACTATTTTTGCGGCTTAGTTTGTTAGTCTTGTTATCTTCTCGTGTTGCTTTTTGTTCTTTTTCCTAACTTGTAAGTTGTTCCACTCATAATTTATTCTGTTATTTTAAATATGCTTAAAACCATCATTATTGTGTTTATATTATTTTATTATTAGAAATATAATAAAAATAAATTCTTTTGTAGGCAAAAAAGAGTAGATGTGTGAATCATGGAGTTATATGCGACTGATTCTAGAGATCCTATTGATCTTTGATTCAACGAGTTGAAGCCAATTGGCAATAGATTCATCATTTTGTGACAAGCGTCAATTTTATTTTATCAAATTTATTATGTTTTTTTCGTAATGTAAATTGTAATGAAACTAAGTTATAAAACAAAAGATTGAAAAGAATAACTGTCATCTCTTTCATTCATAACCGTAAATAAAGTAGACCGATAAAGATATTCAATATTTTTATTTCATATCTCTTTCACTTGTCACTTGCTCTTTAACCAAATATTTGGGACCTAAATAAGTTCATAATTAATTTGTACTAATGTCATCATATTTCAATACTCTATATCTTTTTACCGCTCTTCTCATCTTGCTCGACAAATAGTTGAAACACTTTATTATGTCTTAACCAAAGATTTTAACTAAATCGAAACATTCATTCCCCTTTTTTGTTCTCCTAGATTTATGTAAGAATATGTTTTTTCTAAATCGATTTGTGTATGTTTCCTTTCAGGTGAGTGACACAGTCGTAAGAATAAGTACACCTATTGACATCCAGAATCCCTCTCCGAATAACGGTAAGCCTACAGACAAAATGACTTTATCCGACAGCCAATTGTACAATATTCTGCAGAACCCTGCCAACACCGACGTATCTTTTACCGTCGCGATTCCTGTGAAACGATACAATTCTTCCCCTAAGTCAATCGGCCGTAGTTTTCTAAGGATATTGGGCGTTTTGCCCTCGAAGATAGCAGCAATCGGCAGATATGTTCGCACTTGAAAGGGGCTGAAAAAGATTCGTCACTAGTCGTCTGTTTTATTTATTAAATGGCAAACTGGAACACGTGTTACGTAATGTGAAAAGTAGTACTGCATTCTTTATACACAGAATCTTGTTGTTTTCTTTAATGACAGCCAAGTGTGCCTATATTGATACTCAGCTAAATCTATAGCCAATATATTTATTATTTTATTGTATCAGGCTGAGTTTATATACTTGAAGAATAAATTATGGCATGCATCGCCAAAATACTTTTTCTATCGTTAAATCAAAAAAGACATCAAATATACTATAATCTAAAAATGAAATATGTATGTAAAAAGCACAAACAGAAATAATCTTGTTAGTAGCTTGAAAACAAGTATAATTGTTTCTAGTTTTTTTTTTGTAAAATTATAATGTTTTCACATTAAATGTGTCAATAAAACAATATAAATTCTCTTTTTCCTTATATTATTAGATCGTAGATCTGTTTTTCGAAAAAGCTATTCGGTGGTCTTCTGGGGAGGCGAAGCCCTGGTGGGATTTCGTTTGCCACTATGGATGGGATTCGAGATGCGTCCATCCTGTTGACATGGTCCCTCCAGAATCGTCTCCTAGCTCTACTCCATCGTATGATGTCGTCGATCTCGCAGGTCCGCCAAATGTCATTGCGAATTCTGTCCCTAAGCGTCTTCCCTATGATATCCCTTAAAACCTTCATTTCCGATGTTCGTAGGAGGTTTTTGGTTCTGGTCGTGTCGGTTCTTGTCTCCACCGCGTATGTCATGATTGGTGTAACACATGTCTTAGAAATTCTGACCTTACTATCCGTTCTTATGTATTTGTTATGCCAGATGATATTTTTGAGACATCCTGACCTAGCGGCATCTTTATTGGTCTGTTCTCTAACTTCTGAGTATAAGTCACTATGGCTCGAGGAAAAAAACAATATAATAATTGTATGATATTTAATTTTCTCTGTCAAAATTATTGAATTAGTAATGAACAAAACAAAGTAAGTAATACAAAGTGATTACCAAGAGTTTCGTAAAAATGTAAGTCTTGTGGTGTTTAAAATCTAGCTAAACCAAGATACCTTTTTATTGGTCTTAGTCTTGCATTCGCTCCTCACTACATTCAATTCATTAAAAAATCTTGCCATTTGCAATTTATCACTTTTATGTATGTTAATATCATATAGGTACATAGAATACCTATCGCTTTCGTGTTACATTTACAGAATGAAATCAAAAGAAATAGGGTAACGTTGACTCTCTTCTATTACTGTCGCATGCGGATTATAGTGGTAACAGCTGACATACGATTATGTACTACCAGGAACACAGAAGTTATAGTAGTTTAACCAGTATAATTCCCAATAAGCTGACGTCGCAACTGCTTCTCATACCCCATAATCTCCTGCTACATCATACCTACCTACCTACACATATACCTACATTCGTTTTTTGTCAGCACTTTTTTTACGAGAATTTTGTCGGCTCTGATTTTTTGAAACGTTCAACTGTATATTAACACTTTACTTTAACAGTGACTGCTCATATAACTAATTGTTAAAGAGTTCTACTACTTTAATCGCATTGAATCCAAAATAGCTAAGTTAAGTTTTGAAGTTTCAATTCAAATATATCATATAATATAATGTTATTTTTTTTATTTATTTACTTGCTCCCAAGAAACAAAGTTTCGCTTAGTAATAAGTGGGTAACTATTATCCACGAAGCATTTCATATGTCTCAAAAGAATGTGGCAAGTATGGTGAGGAAAGACATTGGAAAAATTTAATAGAAGCATATTTCCATGTATCCTTTTCTTGCCATTGTCCCCTCGTCGATGTGTTAGGAAATTGTCATTTTGAAAGATAAGTTGCAATTATTTTGGGAAATTATAAGTGACAAGTAAAAATAGTTTAGTGCAAGATTGAAGATCAACGCGTGTGGATGTTTCAACCAGTGCACAGGAAAAAGAATCATTGTAAACCAGCAATAGGAAGCATCGTTGAGATAGTTTTTTATACAGTCCACATATCCTTCTTCATAAATACCCATCACCTGATGTTTTCTACAAAGCCTTTATCCACCAGTGGATCGAACATGGTTATGAAGAAGAACTTGTCCAAGAGTACCAGTTTTACAAATGTTTCGTACAATTCAATGTGTTCCATGCAAAACTGATACAGCCTATGCTCCTGTCCCTCTCTTTCCCATACGATACGCCACAGTAAATTTCCTTATCCTTCCCATTTTCGCATCATCATCCGTTCAATACATTATGATTTGTCGATCGAAATTATCAAAAACCAATAAAATGAGTGAATTTATCAATAACATCGGCCTTCGTGGCTCAGGTTAGATATCTGCATTCTGAGCGAATGATCCCGAGCTTGATTCCCGTTGGAGACACAGTTTTCAGTCTGGATCTGTGAGACGATAAATATCATAAGTCTCCAGAAAGTGGCAACTTGTTATTGGGTGATTTAATATTTCACGCATTACCTCTAAGTAACCCGAGAAGCAATAAAAGATAAAATAACACGTACAATTTGAACAAGTGAAATACATATATCAGTACATGTGATTAATGACTATCAAACCAACAAACAAACATTCAAGTAATATCATCATTAATGAACGACGGATAACTAACCAAATGATTCTGCATGACCATGTGAAAGATATTTAGAAGAAAGTAATTATATAAGCCTGAAAACAAAACGAGGCGATGCATGAATATATCGGAAGCCACGAATATTTGCTAGGATTTAGAAGTGTATAGAACTCGTAAAGTGTACCGGACCATCGTCATACCGGCACTCATCTATGGCTCTGAATGCTGGACAATATACAACTCCTACTCAAGGCAAATGGAAACTGCTGAAATGTGTATATTAAGATGGGCAGCTGGAGTATCGTTACGAGACAAAATAAAAAGTTCACGCATTCATGGAATCATAGGCGTTACTGATATACATAGTAAGATAGATGAAAGACAGTTAAGATGGTACGGGCATGTTGAACGCAGACAGCCAGATCACATGGTAAACCAAGCAATCTCTATGGATCTTCCTCGACTTACATCCAGAAGCAAACCGAAGGGTTCCTGGATCGTGCAAATATGAAACCAATTGCAGAGGCATGGCCTAGAGCCTAGATGCCATAGTACAGGACAGAAGGATCTGTAATTTCAGGACGAGGAGAGCAGACTCCAACAGTCGCCACAAACAAGGAATTGAGATTAAGCAAGGGAGAAAAAGAAGCAGAAGTGTAGTGCTCGGTTTATAAAATAATATTGAATTTAAAACAGTAAATACATTCAAATCATGCAAGTAACAAAGCACTGTATTGTATTGTATTGTATGTATAAGTGAATGACCGATCAATAATTCACGTGCAAATACTATGTATGTACTGTACATGTACAATCACCGATTCTCAACTAGATACGGTATTATTGAAGATTGATTCAGTTTCCAACTGTTTTATTAATTCATTGTATCGAACTGACTCCTGATTGACGGATACCGACTTTATCCATTAAAGTTCGCCCCTACTTCCTATAACCAACCTCCACATCCCCTAACCGTCCAACCAACCACCCCCCACCCCTAACGGGTCGAAAGCTATCGCACCGAACATATAAAACATCAAACTTTTTATAGCCTACTTCGATATGTCAAAAATATTATTTGGTTTTTTTGTACTATTAGATACATTTCGGCCCTGCTTTTTAATTCTGTGATTTCCAGTTACATACGAGTACAGTTTAAACAGGCTCGATTCAACGTTTATTTATTTATTAGAATTTACTTAATTTAAACAATCAATGAGTTATTTTATTCGACTGGTTTTAAAACCACTGCCTCTTTCTCAGTTCTCACGACAACAACTTTTTCATCAATCGTGTTACTTTAAATTTCTTATAATTTGACAATATATGTACAATAGAGAAATCTGGGACTATATTCAGAAAGTCCCATAGTCGTAAGTCAAATATTGGTATATGCAGACGACTTAGACCTAATCTCAAGAACTCTTCCCAGGATGAAGGAAGACTTTCGCAGGCTTAAAAACTGCGCGAAAAATATGGACCTTAAAATTGACACAGCAAAAACAAAATATATGATAGCAAAAAACCCACCGCTAAATGATTTCCTGCGTCCTATTGATTTGGACACAAATACAGTGGAATCGGTTGACTCTTTTTGGTTTATAGACGCTATCGAAAATCCATAAAAACCATACTGCAGCACTGAAATTAATGCACGCTGGTGCTAGTCTGATATAGGACATGAGGTCCAAACTGTTAAAAAAGAAAACATAATTCCTGATATACAAAACTCTTCTCCGACCTGTTGTTGTATATGGAGCTGAATGCTGGGTCTTAACAAAAAGAGAAGAATGACGATGATAAAAAAAGATAAGGAGTTTGGAAGACGCGATATATTCATGAACTACAGGCATTATATGACAAACCCAACATTGTATAAGCCATAAAAGTTCGTAGACTGTAGTGGTTGGAACAACAATCCTTAACATTAATCCAGAGGACAGAAGAAGTAGAGGCAGGTCCAAGCTAAGATGGCTGGATAACATGGGAGACGAAATAAGGACGATCGGAATACCAAACTGGAGGACAGCGACGGAGAACAGGGCCTACTGAAGAAGGATTTTGGAAGAAGCCAGGGCCCACAAAGAACTGTAGAGCCAATAATATGTATAATTCTTTAGATAAAAATTCCAAAAATATAATTATAAAATTAATGAATTAATACAATTAACCACAAATTAATGAAACATGATTTAGAATATGACATGAATGAAAATGATTTAGGTAAATGAGAATTGATGAAAAAAATATGTTTAGAAATTATGAAATCGAACTCTCCACTATCCAGTAATGAAAACTATAAATTACATATACTCTTAAATTATTGTAAAAATATTTTTCTACTATAATTTATACCAAAAGCGATCCAAACACGTTTTTTTTATTAGATTATATATAAAATCAAAACAAAGCCTAGAAAATATTTTCATATCTTTACTGAAACTATGGCTTGTTTTTGATTATCATATTGTTTCATCAAATATTTCACTATTGAATTAGTTTTGATATATCCACTTGAAAAACGACGAATTGAAAATTTTTCATAATACTAGTTTTAGACTAGAGAAAATTAAATTGAATATATTACCATTATTTAACGTTTTTCTATTTTATTTTGAACTCGTTGAATATATTTATCATTTGAGTTATTTTCATATGAAAACCGTATAATAAAAATTTCTGCCCGTAGTAAAAAAAAAGACTGACGCCTGAATATCTGCAAACTATATGACTTACTAAATACTTATATCGATAAAATAATTTAACTATAAAACAAATGATTTTTTTCGGATTACATTCATAATAAAAGATAATTTCAAGGTAAAAACCATTACATGTAACAACTCTAAATTTATTTCTATCGAAAATGAATGTTTAATTAAATTATGAAATTGGCAAAAATTTTACGACCTAAAAAAAATACCACGTGTATTATAAATTTCGTTTTTCAAACACTCGACAATCAAAACAAGGTCTGAAACATCCTTTGTGTTGAATTAATTTCAAATTCTATTTAAATAATATTTAAGAAAAATATTTTTTTGTTTAAAATATTCTTTTTTACCCTTTGAAAAAGGAAGAAAAAATACTTTGAATCCGAGCACACCCCCTTCATTTCCATTATTTGACTCTCTCAAATAACAGCATTTATATCATCTGTACACAGACAGTTCTCGTGTCAAAAGTTTTCACTAAAATTATCGCAAAATTCCTCCGGTTTCGAGTTTTGTTTTTCCTCCGTCTGTGTTTTATAAATCTGGATGTAAACGAGCCTTTTGTGCAAGTCTGGAATGAGTTTGTTCAGCTTATGAAAGTTCCATCAAACTTTTAAACCAGTGTTCTGGTTTCTGCTTCAAAATATTTAGTGTTTATACACTTTTAAATTGAAAAATATCACTTTCTTTACATAAATTGAAAATCGTTCATTTTTGAAAAATTGTAAAATTTATTTTCTTATGAAATAAATATTTGAGTAAACGTGTGTGTCCATTTCTCATATTGATAATCTTTTATATAAAAAAACCTTCTTCAAAATGAACATATGTCAAAATTAAAAAGAGGTGGTCGGTTCTCTCTGCTTATTCCATGAGGGAAATAAAGAAGTCTTATAGTAAATAAAATAATTCATATAGTCAATATAAATAAATTATCTAAATATATTAAAATAGTTTTTCTCGCGTATCAAAATCTCACATAACACTACTTCATATGTATTGCTACTTCACATAATATGCGATACTCCTTTGAAACTTTTTACCCTCTATACTAAGCATTCAGAGTGTTCTCTCTGTGTGAATTTTTAGATTGTCACAGTAAAGGTATGCGCCATCATAAATTCATATTATGCATTTTCTATAAACATCGTTTGAACGCTTATTCACAACTTCAAAGTGTTCCCATTTCTCGCAGTCAATTTCACAAATCATACCTGTTGGCCCGTGCGACACTTCTTGTCTGGTGCTCCGACACAAAATGTCACTTTGATATTTTTAGAGGTGGAGAATTATTAAGTATTCAATGCAATTTTATGCACTATCGGAGGTTTATTTCAAACCAGACCGTTTGAGATTGCAAAAATAGATTTCAATTATGAAGCAAGCGCATTTAATGGGTTATCATTTTAATGCAGTTGCCTCAATCAAATCGCCATCTAATAAATTTAATCCAAACGAATACATATATATTTGGTATTTTGTCTTCACTTTACTTAAAATAAATCAATGAATTTTTGAGAAAATATGAAGTTTTCAAAGGCTGTTTTAGTTTTCGCATTTTTTGATTAATTAGCTTTGTCTCATTTTATTTGTTGTGTTTTACCGACCGCCGTGGCATAGTTGGTAAATCATTTGGTTTCTATGCGAGCGTTTTGAGTTCTATCCTCAGCCGAGGAGAAAAATATTTATATACAATTCTCCCACAAACATTGCTACTCTGGGCTGGAAACACTGATTAGTTGGAAGAAATTGCATTAAACTCGCTACTTGCGAAGGGGACAAATACTTACTTACTTACTTACGATGGCCATACAACTCCGGTAGAGCTTTAGCCTCCTAAACAATAGCTTTCCAAGCCGTTAAAATGACCGATTCTTTTATTTATACGAAAATTTACTATTTAAGAACTAAAAAAACAGGTTTAATTAAAAAAACAATATTTACAAGTGTGCTTGTTACTTATTGAAAACAAATAATCAAAATCTTTAAAGGAAATCCCGATGATGATGTACGAACAATTTGGTCATAAAAAACACATTTTGTCGGGACTTTTAAACGCGGATTGATTGAAACATAATCTTCTATATGTTGGTAATCTTGGTAGACACCTATTCCAAGCACAGCCATGAAACCAGATATATCTCAATATTTACATTTGTGGAAGATTCAACTGTTTATTTTTCAATGCATAAAAATGCATTATTTCAGTTGGTATTTCCTATTAACCTTCCGTCCGGATTTAATCCTCATGATGAATTCAGAAGAAAAATGTCGTCTGCACATTTATCCACGGCGACACGTTCAGCGAAAATGGTGGAAATTTCAGGTGTCGTTGCTAATTACAGGTGACTGCTAGACTTGACATAGCCCAAACTGACACAGACGTGGCCATCAAACATGCATGGCTCGCTCTCCGTACACTCTACATACAGACTACGTACATTCATATCCATCTACGGTCTACGGTATAGGGGAAAATGAGACAGTATTTTATACCAACACTATTGTGTTCCAGCGATTTTCAACCGCCCACCGTATTTCTGTTGATTCAACAATTCAGTTTATGGAGAACATATTTTTAGATAACACATTCTGTGTTAACTAAAAATATGTATCTTTTGTGAAATATCTACCTATAATCCCAGCAAGGCACAAAAAAGTATTATTATCATTCGTTATATGCTTATACTAGATATTTTTATATATAATATAGACCGATATGGTCAATACTTCTGTGGTATATGGTTTTGCCTAGTACCTACATATACACATATAAAATAAATAAGTAAAACGTTTAATTTTATATCCTCAGAGACAGTAACAAAGGATTGGCCGAGGTCATACTAACGCCACCGTGCGCATAAGAACGCCATGTCTAGTATTTCGTGAACACCGTGTTAGTCTAGTTATCGTATATAGTTTACGCGTGCAATATATTAAGATATAATATTCATTGTATTTATTTTATTTTATTTATTTATTTATTTATTAAACTTCATGTACATTATAAAGTGTACAATGGCGGGTTTATTGCCACAAGGCAATTTCTTCCAACCAACCAACGCAACGTGAGGTCATAAGTAGTAAATTGGTATGTACATTAAATTTATAACAAACGAAAATAATATTAATAGTAAATTCACAGCAACAAAGGAAGGAAGGAAATAGAGGTAGAGGGAGGGGAGGTAGGATGGATATGGGGTGTCAGTTAAGAATTATTTGACAGGTAAAACAGCTTTAGTTTCTTTTTAAAAAGTTGAATCGATTGAGATGTCGTAGTATCATTATTTAAAGTGTTCCATAGTCTTACTGATTTATAATAAAAATAATTAATTTATATTAAAAACTGTGTTATTTATTCATGTGTATCAATTTGATAAATATATCACAAATTAAGACGTTCTTCAGAGAACTGTAGCCATTATATATATATTATTACTGTTATCGGATGTTGAGGTGACTGCGAGGATAGAAACACTACTTCCTCCAACTGATACTCAAGGAAAAGATGCAAGAACGAAGAGAACTTGGCCAAAAGGAGATGTACTTGCTGAATAAATCAGGGAATGGTATTTTTTTTTAAATCAAACAAATTCGACTACATATAGTTCTACAAATATTTTTGTTTGTATCAGAACGACCGTTTTGGTTGACTAAACCCTTATCAACTGGTCCTCCTGATATAAGGAAAAAATATATGTAGAACCATAACTAATTTTGATTTAAATAAAAATGAGTATTAGTAAAAATTACATTCTACACAATTAAAACCATCAGCATTGACAATAAAAAATATCAGGGAATGGACTGGATCAAAGCGAGTAGAGAATCGGTTCCAGAAATTACAAGACAGGGAAGTCTTTATCGCAATGATTACAATTACAAGACAGGGAAGTCTTTATCGCAATGATTACAATTACAAGACAGGGAAGTCTTTATCGCAATGATTACAATTACAAGACAGGGAAGTCTTTATCGCAATGATTACAATTACAAGACAGGGAAGTCTTTATCGCAATGATTACAATTACAAGACAGGGAAGTCTTTATCGCAATGATTACAATTACAAGACAGGGAAGTCTTTATCGCAATGATTACAATTACAAGACAGGGAAGTCTTTATCGCAATGATTACAATTACAAGACAGGGAAGTCTTTATCGCAATGATTACAATTACAAGACAGGGAAGTCTTTATCGCAATGATTACAATTACAAGACAGGGAAGTCTTTATCGCAATGATTACAATTACAAGACAGGGAAGTCTTTATCGCAATGATTACAATTACAAGACAGGGAAGTCTTTATCGCAATGATTACAATTACAAGACAGGGAAGTCTTTATCGCAATGATTACAATTAACATCGGAGAGACCTGGCACATCAAAATATAATTTCAAAAACCGTCAACATAACAAAGATACTAGACATATCGGAATACATATATTTAAAAATGATTTACTAACGTGAAAATATCTAGAACCACTGCATCATACAGTCACTGACAATCGATACAATGCAAAGCCTTGTTCAAAACGTATTAAATTATTATCGAACGAACGTGCCACGTTTAAATTGTCCCTAGATTTTAACAGAATTGTTTGGTTCGCGCTTGGAACGCCACCGATCAAATGAAATATTCAATTATGAAATTGATTGATTTTAACTCTATATCAATATTTATAGTTTCAATTATATCGTAATCAAATAATGAACCTGAATAAACCATGAGTTTGATATAATATATTCTATACGTTTGTTCAGTATTATTTTGTTTTTTTTTTCATGTTTCATCAACAGTTTACCTCAAGAATACTTAACATTGGCCTGATTTTATAAGAACTTATAATTTGGTTTTTAGTTAACTTAAAATTATGCAGCTAATACGTCATGTTTGATAAAAAAGTAATTTGCATAAAAAAAGTTACTTACATATTATGTACGCAATATATGTAGATGGTTTTAAAAGGCAGCTAATCGCAAATTTATTTGCTTATTTTTTATCATTTTTCTTATTCAAATAATATTGTATTTTCTTTTACTACCCTTTTGTGTTTACTTTTTGTATTTGTTTATTTTATTAATGTGTATTGTTTTTCTTATTGTGCCTACATTGTTATTATTTATACCTACTTATCAATATAAAAAAGCAAATATGGATATTTCCAAGGTCAATTTCGAAGCACTAATCAGTAGCCAACACTACCGAAATTCAAATGTTGAAAAAACGATAGACATGTGTCCAACAGCGTCAAAAAAATCCGTTTTAACAAATGTAATGAGCGATATTTTGAAGTATGTGACTTCCTTTTTGCAAATAATATAATAAGCCACCTAAATGAATTATTCTTTAAATTGGGTGTAAAACTTTAGAATTCCGGGAGAGTTTATGAATTCTTCGCACGTTGAAACTCTGTGTTGAATTTAATATGTAGTTACCTACATTAATTTATTCTCGTATTGTAAAACTTTAAACTCAACGGAATTTCTAATAGGGTTTGAAGTACCTAAATACGTCACACATAAACCTGTATTATTATCGTAAAATTTCAAAACTTCAGACACATCAAAGTTTGTGAAATCTTTATCCAGTGCATTAGTACTGCAGGTAATGTTTCCAGCCCGCCCCGCCTCTATAATGTTCATACAGTAATTGTGAAAAGTTTCGTCGGAAGAAATTGTGGAAATTTAGATGTGATTGAAGTTGTGCACACTAGTGCACCATATCACAATATTTTAAATATGCAGTTTCTTTGTTTTAATAGTAAATTTTTTTCTTTGTGTATTTATTTTTCATTTTAAACAATTCTATTTGGTTTTATATTGTACTACTAAAACCCGGCAGACGTTGTCCTGTCTGTTTTATTATTTACCTCCAAATATATCAAAATGTTGGATCGGTTTGTTTGCTTTTTATTATTTAACATTCATATCTACATAGATTCGCTAATTATAATTCCGTATTTTTTCCCTTCCATCTCCACAGTCCCTTCCATCCCTATCCATTCATTCATTTATAATTTTATTTAATTATTCAAACAAATATAGTTAGTTGAACCTTTAGCATTATACCAGTTTTATATTTTCATCTTCTTCAATGACTCTACGGCCCATATCGATCCTTGGCATCCATGAGTCCTTGCCCCCAACCTTTCGGTTTGGGGCGATGACTCAAAGCTGCGAAGAGCAGTTCAGCTGCATCCCTCCTAACTTCGTTTTCCCACCGTAGCCTTGGCCTCCCGACCCCCCTTTTTCCACCTGGGTGCCCTTCCATGATCCTTTTTGGTGTCCGTCATTACGGCATTCAGTCTGGCATGCACAGAATTTCTTTATGCCTTGTTTATTATGTTCATCGTTGTAGCCCACTCTCCAGCCTTAGCCATCATTCACGTGCCCCATAATTCTACGCAGTACCCTCCTCTCGAAGGTGTCCAGTACCTCTGCGGACTTTTTTGTCACTGTCCACACCTCACACCCGTATGTCACAACTGTTCTAATGACTAGTTTTATATGATATACCATTTTATATATGGGTATATAGGATTTTTTTCTTATTAAATTTTTTTTCAATTTTTTTTTTTGAGATATCGAATAAATAAATAAATAAATTATAATGCATAAACCTTCTCCTGAAAGAGATGAACAAATTCCCAAAGTTTCATCGCAATCGGATGGTTGGTTTAGGAGTTCATCGCGAACATACAAACAAACAAATATTCGTACATCCATTTTTATGTACATAGATTATGGTTTCTATTATTTTTTCGTTTTACATATAATAAATTCACATATTTTTTTTCTTTATAGTAAATAACTGTATTGTACTTGGGTATTTTAAGTATTCATTTCGTTTATTACAAAATTTACAAACATTATTTATATACAACGAGCATATGAGCGGGATAATTTGTTAAATACAATATATTTCATCTAACGTTAACCAAATTTATAAACATTCTTTATATACAACGAGCACAAAAGCGGGATAATTTGTTAAATACAATATATTCTATCTAACTTTAACCAAATTTATAAACATTATTTATATACAACGAGCACAAAAGCGGGATAATTTCTTAAATACAATATATTCCATCTAACGTTAACCAAATTTATAAACATTATTTACATACAACGAGCACAAAAGCGGGATAATTTGTTAAATACAATATATTCCATCTCACGTTAACCAAATTTTTAAACATTATTTATATACAACGAGCACAAAAGCGGGATAATTTGTTAAATACAATAGGTATATTCCATCTAACGTTAGCCAAATATGGTACAATTGAAAATACGACGGTAAAAAAATAAAGATCATAAACAACGAGGAAATAAAGGAACGAATTGAAGGTGCTGAATAAAGAACACTCGAGAATTTTATTATTTGATGAATATAGTCACTTTTGTTTTTTCTTGAATATTTTTATTGTTTGAGACGTTGCACCATGTTACTACATCACAAAGTATATTCACTGATTGTACTTAAAAAGAACATCTCAAAAAAGTAGTAGAGTAAATGAGGAAGGAATGTGTGGTACGTTCAGCAGATCAATGAAACTTTTCGTGATTTGTCCAAAAATTACTTTCATTTATTATGTTTGACAAGTTGGCACATTGGTACATTTTTTTTTCTTTATTTAAACTTAACAAATATACTTACTATGGAGATTATTTAATTTTATAAGCCAATGATGGAAGAAAAATAAATCTATAAATATAGGTACAATAAAAATAAAATTTTATGTAAATAAAAAAATTTAGTAAGAAAATTATAGTTATGTAAAAATTATTTTCTAACCTAACCTAACAAACAAAATTATTATGGAGGTTAAATAATGTTAAAAAATCTACCTAACCTAACCTTTACTAACAAACATGCAAATTATGGAGGTTAAATAATGGTATAGGCCAATGATGGAAAATAAATAAATCTATAAATATACAAATTTAAAAAAAAATTGTTTAAAAAAAGCAAGAATGTAGTTAGAAAATAATAAAAATAATTTTCTGCATGCAATAGAATAATTTAAATAACATCCATTTGTCAACAACACGAGAGGGACACAAACAGACACTAATTGCCATCAATTGCGGACCATTATCAGACACAATTTTGCTTTCAGTACTGAACATACTTACATAATATTATCTACATATGAGTAGAGCCGACCATGTCACGGAATATATGAATTAAAAATAGTTCATTTTCATATAACACTGCAACTTTGTTACGTGATTTACCTATTTTTTTATATTTTATTTTTTCAACATCCTTGTGTACTGGTCGAATGATATTCAATTTTTCATTTTCCTTCTTCGTGAGTTTTATTTATTTGTCAGGGCCGATCTTTATTTTAATCCATTTTTATTTATTATATATATAAAATTAATGAATGAATTATATATTTCCAACAGTATATATATTACAAAGGAACAAAATACAATTTAATTTATACCTAATTGCACATTTGGAAATTTTACTGCCTCACTAGACATAGTCTGTTGTGAGGCAGTACCTACTAATTTGAATGGGAAATTTGTTGTTGTTGAAAAATGTTGTTCGGAGAATGGGAAAGGACAATGAATAACATCTCCCTTCTGAATTTGACCCTGATGGATATTCCAGCTACCAGACTTAAATCGAGAAAACCCTTCTGGACCAGAGCCCAAACTCTGGAGAACAGTGGTCTTACAGTCGAACAAGCCTGGGCCGAGGAATGGAGAAGTGGGCAAATAAAAAACAAGCACCTCGTCATGGACCCATCAAAAAGTGTTGCCGGTTTTAACTTAGAGCGCAACACTGAACCGGATTAGGACAGGTTGCAGCAGAAGTGCAGCTGAGCGCCACAAATGGGGCTATATAAGTGACCCCAGTTGTGAGTGTGGAGATCTGGTCCAAACCATAGATCACATGTGTTCATCCCACAGATTCTATGGAGTGATGGAGGATATAAATAACCTGACGACCGAAGCCAAAATACGGCTTAGGGAACTTCTTGCAATCTTGTGAGCGCCTGACTCACCATACGAATATATATACTAATTTGAATTTGCTTTGGCTACTCTGCGATCATAAGATTTGTTTTCTTTTTTCTTAACATATTCCATTCACTTCGACAGAACATCGACAACCATGATGAATAACTCTAAAACCTCTATCTCAAAAAATCTAAGAGTACCGAGGCAGATCCTTCTCTACCAATCTGCTTCAGCCAACGAGTAACGAGGTCTTTGAAATTTTTCCCATCATGCGATATGTTTTGTTCAATATCCATCATTATTTTATTATAAAGCCTGGGTGCCAAAAAACTATATTGACGCTGTGCATGTGTCGTTCTTGGTTGTGGCGGTCTTAACTGATGTCTGTTTCTAGTGCCATGTATCAGTATATAGTATGATTGTATTTTTTCATAACTAAGTATTAACCGCATGTATTTTTATTTTAGTGACCGGTTTCGGACCTGACCGCTCCCTTATCAGGTTAATTTACAACTGAAATGTGAATTTATATAAATTTTACCAATACTTTTTTTAAAAAATGTACTTTTCTATATATTTGATTTCGTTCAACTTTAAATATAAATTTTATGTAACTTTTTTTTTATTTGAAAAAAATTGTGATTTCATTTATACTCTGAGGCACCGGCTAAGAATAGTGCTTCCACTTTTTTATATTATCATCGTCTTCGAGTGTGCAGCAAGAGATGGGTTTGAAACATTTCACATAGTTTTACAAAACCCATTCTGAAAGTAGTGCCATTTTCGGTGAAACAAAACTGGTGTTTTGGGATTCATGCAAGTGTCGTGCTTTCTTTTATAGGGTAGTGCACACCCGCGCACCTATCGCTGGTCACCCCACATTGTGAGCTATGCCGTTAGGTTATGAAATTACTCGAGAATTTTACTGTCATATCAAATTGTCCATTGTCATTTCTATTACTAAAATGTGCTGATATTAGGTACATTGTAAAAATAATAAAAAAAACGGTATACCATACATCGATTTCTATATTTGAGAAACGTAGTTCATATCACTTATTGAAATCGTGTCAATCGTAAAGCCAGAAGCTACGAATGTTAAGGAGCATCCACACTTATTAAATTCGCACTATTAGATATCTTTTAGTATAATGTTACACTGTTCAACGTAATCGTCGTGCAGACAATATTTTTCAACCACTTTGCTCACAGTATTTAAAAGAGCTGTATTTTTGTTTTAAAATACCTAATAATAATAAACACTTCCTGGCACCCTGCGTAAGCAACGAGTTTATTGCCATATGGCAATCCTTCCAACTAAACAAATTTTCCAGCCCAGAGAAGTGAGAAATGAATTTAAATAAATGTCGTCTGCTGGGGATCAAAACCAGGACGCCCGCGCAGAACCCAAACGCCTTACCAACTGCGCTATGGTTTGCCTACCTGAACCTTTGTTATTTTTCAGTTTCAATTTCAGACTTCAGTGCAGATATTTCTTACTGTTTTCTAGCCCAATTATATTTTTAACATACCGCTTTTTTATTCAGTAATACTTGTCCTCAATTAATACATAACAAATCATCTTTATGGTTTGTGATAAAAAAAAATATTGTTTAATCGAATATTTTTATTATTGCATATGCGCAAACATTGGATTTTTTTCCCTGTCGGGAGTCAAAGATATTTTTTAACAGATTTTTAATTATCTCAATAGAGACGAAGTTGGAATATTTACTGTAGGAGAACCGGGAAATCAAGGCACCTACAGGGCTTACGACCTGTCATCGGCTGGTTTACGTGATCACTTTATGCGCTTGCGCATTGGTGAACGTTGCGCAAGCGCATAAAGTGATCACGTAAACCAGCCGATGACAGGTCGTAAGCCCTGTAGGTGCCTTGATTTCCCGGTTCTCCTACAATAAATATTCCAACTTCGTCTCTATTGAGATAATTAAAAATCTGTTAAAAAATATTGTTTAGTACATACATACATACCATCACGCCATGTCCCTCGCGGGATAGGCAGAGAGAACCGAATGCCACAATTTTCTATCCTGGCACGCATCCGTCGCCTCTTCCACATTCATTATAGTTTAGTCGTACCTATAGTAAAAAATCAATTACCTATTTATCTGTTTCTCCTTTTTTATTTATTTTATTGTGTTTCGTGATCGTTTTGTTTGACTTGATATAAAAAATATTAATAATCATCTAATAATGTTTTATCTGTTAGTCGACAAATGAATCGAAAATAAAAATTACATTTTTTAATTATGTACCACGACTACATTATTGTAAGTAATGTAATTTATGACATGTCATAATTTACGTAATGATAGAATATCAAATTTAAAAATAGGTACGTTAGCAGCAGGCAACCCCTAAAGTGCTTCTGGTGGAAATAATTAATCGAGAAGAGTTAAGTTAATTTTCAGAGCTTCGTTTCTTTGGTGAGGATACGCCTTATGAAGCTGCCATTTTGAAATATCATCGTGTCATATCCAAATACAACGAATGCGCCAAGTGCTTTTGGTTGTCATTATATACCTAGTTCGACAATTTATAAAAAGTCCACTGTAGCGACGGGTTCCGTAGTATAAATTATATAGTGTAGACTGACTTTGTGATTTTGATACAAATGAAAAAAATCGTCCATTTTGGGGAGACTGATTAATTAACTCTTCTGCTACCACCACCCGCTCTGCGTGGGGGGGGGGCTGTAATCGGCCCCTTCACAAAACGCTAAGTGAACGACAATAAAATGCATAGCACGAACAGTAGCTCATGAAACCCTCTAGATAAGCGCACAAAAAAACAATCGACGATGGGAAAAGATGATTACCATTCGTAGACTGTCATTCACTTGATCTTCATGTTAGGCATCAGATGTGTTACCAAATTTTCTTGCAAAAATAAACATACTGGAAATCTTGCAATAGTAAGGCACCGAATCATTTACAGAAGTTCTTAAAGCCATCCTCACTCATCGTTTGTGATATTACAGAATTATAACATCATTTTCTTCGATTCCAAAATTCAAATCCATTCGTTTTTAATCATTTCCGTCTGTTTTATTTTCGATCAGTTGATCAGCGTTTGATATCATCCTGAAATAAACTCAAAAAGATAATAACTAGGCCAAAGGGGAGGCTGCAGATATTTCTTAAATACTTCTTTGTGTACCTACCTTACTGTAAGTAAGAAAGATTATTATTTCATGGAGATTAGTACAGATGCCTATAATTAGATAAAATATTAATCACAATATACAAACTTTAGTCCATTTTTAGCATTAAATATTATAGAGCAAGAGCCAGCGACCCTTACTCAGTGATTGTATAAAGGCTGATTTTTTCTGTGTAAGGATAGAAAACAGGTAACAACTAACAACTATTGGATAATATGAACCCTGAGTACTGGTGGCTTTCGACTTCAAAGTGTGGAAAATTAATATTTTAACATGTCAGTTATGTATGAAGCGTGATTTTTTTATGTTTACTACGGAAAACTATGAGAAATCACGTCTTCTGTTTACAGACACTTTGTTTGGTGGAAACCCCCCGACAGACACCTTTAAAATTAATGAAATTGTTTTATCCTTGCCCTTGTACCATACACGTTGCATTACACAGGCGTGGTGAGCATTATACTGTCAGTCGTTCTTTGTCAGCTTTGAACGATTGAACATCATGTGTCTGTGCTTTGATCAATACTTAATCAAACTAAATGTTAAAAATTTAGTTTACAATTTCACGATTTACGACATGGCATCGTTTTATGCGCTTACGCGACGTTTACCAATTATGTCTTCTTAATGAGTTCCCTATCGAGCGAATTTTTCAAAGTTCTATATAGTTTAATCGTGAAAATCTGTTCGCATCGAAAGCATCAGTCCTTATACATGAGGTAACAATGCTTTATTTTCAGTCTAGATCTATTAGACAATAAATTTCACAAATCTGAGAATGTGACAACTTGTTATTGGGTGCGAGTTAAATAAGAATTTAACATTATACCGTTAGTTGCTCGAGAACCGATGCAGACGTTTAAGCGTTATTTCATTGTGCCACATTCATAACACAAACAATTGATGAATTCCCAACAAGGACATGATAACACATTCATGATAATTCCGCATTAATGAAGTCAGAATGTTTCACGATGCTTTGAAACACACCACCACGGCTCGCGCGGCAGTACTAAAACGTTGTGTACGTTAGAATGTGCAATCCTGAAAATCCCGAACAAAGGGGAAAGTTATAGCAGCCACCAGAGTAGGGAAAATATGTTTATCTCGTTATTTCTATCACTTAGTACAGCCGACACTGGCAAAGCTATATACCTATCTAACTACTTATGCTTGCGGTTCCCAGTTTGCTGAATTAAAAGAAACTCTCAAAGTTGTTTTCTGTACATCTCGCCGCCAACAACAACAATTCACAAATGGTTTTATGAGATTGTTCAAGTGTACTTGGAGTTATATTCTATGTACATATATTATGAAACGCGGAAATGCATAGGTACACCATAGATATTTATTATACTAGTTGCATGTAACACATGAGATCCAACTGTCGATAGCGATAGTATGTATAGTTGAAGAATAAGTACCAAACAATAAACCCATAATTACAAATTATTTAATATTTTAAGATATTTGGTTTTCTATACAACACATGAACCTAGGTATGTAAGTCAAGATAGGATAGTATGGAGGTCAGTCCTTTTATCCTACCCAGAATATGAAAACAGCATGATGGTATGTATTTATGTATGTTTGGAGATTAGTATCAAACAATTAAGTCTTCTTAGATATTGTGTGTAGGAGACTGCCATACAAATTGTATGAAGCAATGTCGTCACTAAATTCAATTTTTATAAAAATTGTTAAAAAAATTTGAGATGTGCTTATATAATGTTTATATTTTTTATATAAAAATAAATTATCTACTTGGGGTGTTTCGGCTTTTATCGATATTTTTAAAAATTTTGGAAATATAGGCAGTTAAACTCATAAATTTATCATAAAAATATATTTCTCTGAATAAAAAATGTTTGAGGAACCCTGGATTTTTTTTGAAAAAAACTAGTTTGAGACTTTGTATTTGTATATGTTTATACCAACTTTCAGCGTTCTAGCTTTTTTGGTTTCTGAGATATGTAAAAAAATTAACCAAAAATTCAAAAGTTGATAACTAAATTTTGAAAATCTTTTCCCCAGTACCTACCATTAAAAGATACATCTCTGAAATAAAGAACAGAGTTTTTGAAATTTGAATTTATTTAATGCTTTTCTTGTAAAATTTTATAAAACTAATCAAAAAAATCATAAAATTAACCTAAATTTAGGCATGTTGTATAATATGTTTTTTTATCGATCTTTTTTAAATGATACACAAATTTATAATCCCTACATCCATGTTTTTGATGTTCATTATTTTTTTTTAAACTAATTTATACATTTAGCTACGGTAAATGAAGGTCAAGAATTTGCCCTAGACTATAATATAAAGTTATCAGAATTATTCACCTGATAATATGTTCATGAAACAATGTAACAGTACCTATATGTAGAGTGGGTATAATATTTTGTTAAGTAGTTTGTTGATGGGTAGCAATTTACATACATTGTTATAATTTATTCGTGTTTCTGAATTACCTACAATAAGTACGTTTTACGAGGTACTTTCTACCCCAAAACACGCATCTGCAGTAAAATCCAATGATATAATTTATGTTTATATATTCCTAACTGCATTGGAAAATATTCTTCTTCTTCTTTGCCTTTAAGTCTTGAAACGATTTCATTTTTTTTCCTTTGGATTGCTCTAAATTTGTTGTTTCTCACAATTCCAGTAGTTTTTTTTTTTATTTTGAAAACATTTTAACACGGTGTTTTTTGTATGTTTAATTTTTATTTTAATATATGACGTAATTAAAATATAGTTAATATAAAAATGGTCATCAGACTGTCAATCGGTTTACGACCAATGTTGCATTGAAAATATGGGAGAATAAAAAAAACACTGTATTATCAAATGACTCAATTAAAATCAATTTTGTAAAATTATTGTTTTATTTCATTAACTGAAGTATTTTTAATTTTGTCCAATATATACTTATACTATTTTACAAGAACGTATTATTATTATTTTTTATTTAAACTTTTTAGTCGTAGAAAAAAGTCTGTACTAGGACAGAAGAAAATCTATAGTGTGAATACAATATAAAAATGATTGACTAAACTAGACTATGGAATAGTCTGATATTACGTCGTCTATCTCACTAAACATCTTCAAGAAAATGCTATAGCAAAAATATTTATCTGACAACACCTGATTACATCTTCCTGTCGTCTTCTTTTCTTTATCTTTTGGTTTTCCTATCATTGCTATGAATTGTTCTTATATGCTATCTTCTTTGCATTTTTTACTTTTCTTCTGCTATCTTTATTTATTTTGTAATGTGATGTAACTTATTGCCATAGTACACACTGTTTTGTATATTTTACATTTAGGTACTCTGGTTGGTTGGGAGAATCAATCAAGAATCATATGTACAGAAAGATTTAAATAAATAAATAAACTCAAACAGAATTAAGAATACTCGTTTCATTTTGGTGTTTCGTTGATTTTCCTTTCAATAATTATACATTTATATTCGCATGCAGCTATGTAATTATCTTAATGCAGACTATTTTTAATTTCAAATTATAGCGAATTGAAAAGATGTAAATGTGGTACTTTAAAGGCTATGTGGGGTATTTTTAGCTACCCACTAACAACGTACACAGCAGTTATCGGGAATTCCCTGAAAAAAACTGCTATTTCTATTGGCGCCACCTAGTCATTCACCATAAGCTGTGTCTGGTCTGACAGTACAGGGTGCTCTATCCATGAAATTAATTTATTTTTCAATTTTATAAACAAGTTATTCTTTAACTATATTTTTAACTTTGTTTACAACACGTGTCGTTTGAATTTGCGACAGGTTTCGGAACTAACCGTTCTCTCCTCAGGCAGAATTTCAACTAAACGCAGAATGTGATTGTGTGCTTAGAAAAAGGCTATGTATTTGGATATTGGTGGAAGGTCATTAGGGGCGGGTCTTGTGTAGAATGGCTTTGATTGGTAAAATTGATGGAAAGGGGAAACATATTTAAAAACGGGCTGTACGTTAAATTATATTTGTTATATTTCTTTTTGAATTAATTGCTTTATGAAAACAACAAACGTAGTAATTCAAATTTTGATTCGATCAAAGGTTCCATCGAACTGTTAATCTCACAGGACAATTGTTTCATCCTGTATGCTGCGTACTATCCAACCAGTGAATACCTACTGCCTAACAGTAATTTTCTATCTATAACACGTTAGGGTTTAGTGAAGACCCCTATACCAATGTAGGGAGTGTTATACCAATGTAGGGGGTAAGTGGAGTAAGAGAGAAGGACGGAAGGCGAGGAGGAAGGGAGATAGGACGTTGAACCCAATTTTATGATTATCTTTATTTTTGTATTTTTATTATACCAAGAAAAATAATGATTTTGTGGATTTCCACAAACATAATAATAAATAATATTAATAATAATTACTGTCGTGATATTTCACAGAATAATGGACGATTCTTTTTCATTTGTTTTTATTTAACGTAACGTAATTTTGAGAGTAGAAAATGATGTAATTAATTTTCATAAGTAAACAAACAATTAATTTATGAATTCGATTGCTCACAATAAGGAAAAAAAAAATACCGCTCCTTGGTGCGATTTTTGTTGGAGGCCAAAGCTATATAGACTCTAAAGCCATCGAAGAAGAAAAAGATGTACAATGTACAGTGTCTTAATTATTATCTCGATTTTATTTCAATTAATTAGATGTGCGCATAGATCTAAAGAATATTTATTCTATTATATAACCAAATTTCTGTGGATTCGCTGTAATATTTTAGGCAGCTTAGTGTTTTTTGTAAAAAAATTTACTAGGTTACCAAATGGTGAGAGACATTAAAGAACTAGCGGAACCAACAGACGTTGTCCTGCCCGAATGATGGCTTGCCTGCTATTAGCTAATTCATAAAACATTCAACTAACCACACACCATCAAGACATATTCCACAATGTGGGGTAACCAGCTACAGGTGTTCGCATGATTACTCAATAAAAGTAAGCACGACACATGCGTGTATACACACACATCAGACTTGCCTCGCCAAAAAAGGCAACATTCAAAATGGGTGGTGAACTATGTAAGATAAATTTCATCAAAATCGATCTAACAGTTTAAAAGTTCAGTGACGTACACACGACGTAAACAGAAGAATTATTATAATAAAGATTAGAATGCAAATTCTGTCTCTCATTTTATAATCTATCTCAAAATTTATATTATTATTAAATTTATTTTGCAGATTAATTTATTTTTTTATGTACATTTTTGACCTTTTTTATATTTTTTATTACCACCACTGTTACAATTTTAGATTCAAATTGTGAATCTAAACATCAGGAGACAAAACAAAAAAAAATCAACAAAATTGGTTCTGTAGTTTAGGAGTTCAGTGAAATACACCAGACGATGCAGAATAATTATGTATATGTTTAGAGATAAAATTAGTTGTATGTAATTTGATTTACCTAAAAGAAATGAATTAATTGCACAGCTATGAAATTTGATGTTTATTTTCTCATTTTCTGATAAGCAGTTTAATTTCGTACATTTCAACTATACTTACATTTCAAAATCTTGGTGCTTTATGATTACATATTTCATATATCAACATTGTTTGAGTTTTTTTGTATTCTCGATAATATTAAAGGATAGGTATAATAACTTGATGAACTATTTGTTTTTCGTATTGGATTTCCCATCTGAATAACATGATATTATAATTTTGCCTTGAAATAAACCAACATTTATATTTAGGACCATTAACACATACTTGTATTATCATATCTAGAAAATGTACAACATATCAAGAATATCATAATGATGATTGTTTATTGTGTATTTTCAATGATAATATTTCTATCAAAGTTAAAGTTATTTTGGAAAAATATTACGGCGAATGTGTGCTATTTCAAAATATAACTCATTTTAAAATCGCGAAACACCTAAATAATCATAACTTATATGTGTATTTAACTTTTGTTTTTTCAAAACTTATACGGCAGTACTATAAAGATAATCCTCATATTCGCTATAAAAGATAACGTTCAGATCATAACTATAACGTTAAAAACTTTAAACGAATTGATGTTATCGGTATTTTCCATATATTTTTGTTATTCTCGCGTGATAAGTAAAAAAATCTACGTGTTTTTATGTGCTATTGAGTTAATAGTCTGGCATTTTGTGTTTCTTGCGAAAAGTTCGAGTTGTAAACATGTTTTATTGCCAGTGATTTAGGTTATAAGTTTTCCTTCTCACTACCAACCAGCTCGTGAATGTATTTTGTTGTGAAAATTTCACTTATCTTGGATATCTTAGAAAGAGGAACTCACAGACAGCAGATACAATAGACGAGAGAGCTTTTTTCCTGCAAAGTTTCAATCCCCATTGTTGCTTTATTTTTTTCCATTGTGGATAAACTGTCCAAACATAGTAATTTATTTGTGGACACTTTAAGTATTTATTTGTTGACAATATCTATCACTTACAAAAACAGGGGTCCTTAATCAGTAGTCAATAAACCAACTCCTAGGAATGAAGTGAAAATATTGAAGCCTTGATTATAAAAAATCTTGATTTAAAAGTTCTGCTGAAAAAAGTGGTCAGTTTAATTCCTAAGATAGTAAGACTTTTAATATTGACAAAATAAACAAATCTAACCAGTATTTTTGTTTTCAATTAAGATGGACAACGAAAAATGGGGTTTCCAAACCCATCCCAGTTCATTATTGACACCAAGGTAGCAGGAATTCTGAGTAGGTGTTCCATATCCATGGGCGACAGTAGGTTTAAAGTAAACATGGTAGGCCGCTGATAAGCCATGCTAACCCACAATCCCATTCCATGAATAAACTTGCACACACTCTTCGGATATTCTAATACCTTGGTATGTTTATCTAACGAAATTACCTGTCGATTACGGTAATTACAATCGCTCCATCATATTTTTACAGAGCATTATCTAACACGAGGTTGATAATAAACATTTGCATATAAATAAGAATTTGATAGGACAACCGACGTTTTATAATACTTGCCAATGTATTTCTCAAAATATTTTACTTCGGTTAAAGAATCGTACCATGAATACTGCAGTTTCACATTCCTTGAATTATTAAATAGGATACTTCAAAAACATTTTTATGGTCGGCGGTAAAAAAGTGAAATAAATTAAACCTCTACCATTCCAACTTTCAATTGTTCTAAATGCAGTAAATGTAATTATTTTTAAGTGTGCAGTAAACCTTAGTTTGAAGTCAAATTAAAAAAACAATGCTTTTTAACTTGTCCGTTGCTTTTTCGTCTCGTTTTATTATTAAAATATAATTTTGGATTTGCTGAAGACTGTTTTTTTTACTTGTACTTACACATAAATTATATCCCAATCGTAGAACAAATTATGCTCAGAACTCCTACATATTATACAGAACGTGTAGTAACTACAACGCGTTCTGAAATTGAATAAACCTCTTCCATAACTCCTTAATCGGATTTAGATGCTAAATTTTGAGGTCGCGAATTTTGAGGTTAGGTGGTGTACGCGTGTTCCCCTTTTTCCTACTTTTCTATCCTGCTCGCTTCTTCAAAACCACTTCCTTTTGTTAATATAATAATACTTTTATTTGTAAACTTAATTGGTTCACATGTCGTATAATGTAGATTAGTAAAATAAGTGAATTTAAATGTATGTTTAAACTAACTAAATATTAAATAATTCTTAGCTATTAAAATTATTGACTTTGAAATATATGCCAATACATTTGAAGAGAAAGTACGTTTTCACCCACCTTATTTTCTATGCTACACGCAAAGTCAAATGTTTGAATTGAGTGTCAAATATAATCATTCCTTACTAAATTATGTTTTCCTTTGCATTATTGTATCCTCAATCTGGCAATTTATAAAGGAACATTCAGCTAAGTCCAATTCAAGTATCGTAGGATTTGAGTAATACCTGTTTAGCATTTCATTTGATATCCCATATATACATATAATACAGGTAATCTTCAAATAGCTAAGCTTGTAAATAGAACATTCTCGAGGGCGGATCTTTTATCTGTAGAAACGCGCCGTCGCGTCGTAAGTAATATGAAAACATTTGGGATTTAACAGATACAAATGGAACGATGGGAACAGAAGCATTTTCCTAGAGCTAATGGTTTCACAGGGGCCTACTCCGAAACCGAAATCTTCAATAAATCCTCGTTTTATCTGCGCGTAAAAAACATTGGATTAAAATGTAATTCAAAATAATTGAGAGGCATTATTCACATGTGTTTTGTACATTCCGCGGACGTATGTACATAATATATATCTGTTTACAGCACCATTATTTCTAATGGACTGAAGTATCTCTTCATTTTATTTTACAAAACGTACCCCTTTATATAGGTCAACTGTTGTATATCTTCTTATTCAAGTACCAAAATTGACCTTATTTTTTTATAACTTAAAATAATTAATTACAAACACATAAGTGCACATAACAGTAGACACTTTAAACAGTTTTTTTCATTTACTTGCATAAAAAAGATATGAAATAGTCGTAACATTCACTTTCTTTCACTAGATTCATCATCATCATCAGTGGCTCCACAGCCCAGGATGGGCCTTGATCTCCTCAAGGAATCGTCTCCATTGCACCCTATCCATGGTCTTTTCTCCCAAATTCCGCACACCGGCTATCTGAAGGTCCCTCTCAACTCCATCCATCCATCGCAGTTTCGGATCATTGTTTCCTTGAATAGGCTCTGTAGTTCACTAGATTAAAATATCATTAATATTTTTTGAGTTGACTTTGTGGTACATTTCAAACCATTTTATTTTTATTATTACAATTCCTTATAGTTGATATCCGTCTCAAGGAAGAAACAGTTGTTTTAAAACTCGTCGTTTCTCTCATTACTGGTTTAATACAAATTTAATACTCATTTGTGGTTAAATACAAATTGATATGTAATAAATGAAATTCGTTATAAGATTATTTATAATACATAAAATACCTTAAAAAATGCAATGTCGCTATTTTCAACATTTTCGTGAAAAATGGAGTGTTTCTTTTAATTCTGAGCTATGTATATTAAATATTTAGATTTAAAAAGAGATTTTATTCTAAAAACATTAAAACGTGTGCTTTTCAGATAGATAAACCCTTCAGTTCTCATAAAATAATGTTACAAACTTAATATATTCAAAACATGAATGAGTTTCGTTGTTCGCTCTCACACCAAGTCCGAGAGGAATTAAATAAAAAAGTGCTGAATTCCCTAAAAATATGGTTATCTTTCCCTCTTCAGCATTAGGTTCTCTCCAAAATAAGAAAAGGCAGGGTGTCCCCGTGGAGCGGCCATTATTTGCTCCTTTAAACAGTCCCGTTGTGGGTCTACTTTCTTTAATCCTAACTCCATACATACGTACTAAGAAAGAAACGTGAACGAATTTTCTAAATCATTTGGTTTTTGTTCCAATTGAACATCGGTAAATTTCTCTCAAATAGACCATTCAGACCATGCGCCAATAAAACGAATGGACTATGGACAACCTAAAAATCTTCACTGTATAACATTTTACATACTGTATCACTTATCACATCATATGCTTTATAAGGAAGGCAGACAAAATCAAGAGAAAAATCTTCTTACTTTTTAAACACCATTTCGCTTAAAAATACGTGGCATGGCATCTATGAGTAAAATAAAATGCATCCAAATATTTGGCTTAAAATTGGAATTATTCGCGCGTCTTCGTAGATAATCGATATGTCAAATAATATGATGGGAGGGTTCATATACTAACTTATCGTTTATTTTATGACATATGTATTTTATTAATGACCTTCTGATTTAAAATCTCTTCAAACAATTTAGCGAGCCCGGGTTTGTAAGTATTTAATAATAATAATAAGCTTTTATTTCAGTTCGTGAGCATGGGTGTGCAATGCTACACAAAACATATGATATATACATCATACAAAACTATACATTAAAATTAAAAGAATAATAGAAAAAAAATAACTCATGAATTTAAAAAGAAAACAAAAATAAAATAATACAACCGTTATTATCTATTAAAGTCACTCAAGTCACTATATAATTGATGATCACTTTTGTGAATTTATTAACTAAGACGTATAAAACCAAGTTTTATTTACTAAACTTTATCCTTTCTTTTTTTGACAGAAAGTATCGACATTGTCTGCTATTTGTGGCATTGTCTACTCTTATATATTAATAAATATAAAATAAACACCTGTTTATCTAACAATTGTTTGTCATGAATTTAAACACAAACACTGTAGAAAATACGTATACATTCTTACACTTATTTGATTTTGCAAATAATTCTCATGATATAAGTAAGCGAACCCAAATACTAAATCAAATAATCCAGTATATAATTTGATTTTTACCATCGTTTCTAAAACGCGTTTCTTTTTTATCCGATCCAAATAAATTGAAGCCCAGAAAACTTGATGTATGTGTGTTTGTATATTCCAGAAGTTGAGTCTTTAGATATACAAGACCCGACTCACTCAATCAATGACAACATTTTCACATCATGCTGTAACATGTTCCAATTTACAATAAAACATGACTAGAGAAACTTAAAAAGCTAACCATATTTTCTTTCAGAACGTGACTCACATAAAAAAGGTTGTAACTAACACCTCGCTCTATGAGAAGATGAGAAATTTCTTGATTTTTAAATGCCTTTAGGTACACTGCCCTTAGGTATTCAGTTCAATACACCTACAATTATTTCAATTTAGATTGGTCATTGCCGGCCGTCTGAGAGAAACAGTTTGAAATAATAAACACACGCTAATAGAGATTCAATCTCGAATATATAGGACATGTGTACGACGCATCATGACCTATACGATAGAAGCCATAGCGGACACCGCTAAAACAAAGAGCCTGCTCCCCTATGAGACCCCTAAGCTCCATCCTTATTGATCGAATGCCTAACACAAACATAAGAAAGATCTGCGACCTTAGGGATATCGTCAGTTGGTGCAGGAGCCGAAGACGATTCTGGCGAGACCACGTGGCAATAATTATCTATGTACAAATTAATTTTGAAAATCAACCACGAGGTAGTCCACCTAAGAGATGGAGAGATGGCTGAAGCTCGGTTGCGCAGGAGGGCATGCGAGAGAGTCACACTTTCTTAAAAAAAAACAGGATTCCAAAACCTACTACAAAAATAAAAAAAGAGATTATTACAACTTGAAAAATCTAAAATGAATCAAACTTATGGCCTATTTTGACTCACAATCTCATGAAGATAGCTGGATTACCACCCTCCACAATGCAGGATACATTCCTGACGCTTAAGAATTAGAAGAGCCGACCCTACCTTAGATGGGATAACGCAAAGAATTAGAAGAATCCAGAACGTGGAATCCATGTTTCGTTAAATGTTTATCGGGAGAACATGATGTTCAACGTTGAATGAAAACGAGAGGGCCGGTATAAGATGTTATGAATTCTAATATTTTTTATGGACCTAGTGTGTACTTATTTATTTTACCGAAGGTCTCTCATGGCATTTTAGCTTGACCATTTACATTTCCCACGAGGGGAGGAAAGCCGAGTGGGTGAACGGTTGGGGTGTATTTTTCAAAACACCCACCCTCGAGGCTACCCATAATTGACCCATAAATAAATAATAACTGAGCTAACATTTGGGAATCAGACCTTTGTATTGGTGAATACACAATGCAGAGTATTTATATAAATTTGCCTATAAAAATACTGAAAAATAATAAACAGGCCTTTATCATAATGTATTCAGGATACGAGTTGTGGATGATATGCTAAACGAAATTGCCAAATGTAAAGAAATATTTTGTTTATTTAAATATTTATATTATTACCAAACTTATTTTGAATCCGAGGGCTATAAATATTTATGGAACCTATCTGACAAAAAACTGTGAATCAATATATATATATTTGTTTAATTGATTATTGATTTAAGCTAGTCCCAAGAGTTCTTGTATGGACAGCACTGCGGACACATGATATTCCAGAACTATTAGCGCATTAGTGCAAGATATCTCAGAGGACCCACCCACCGCCAACCAGAATTGCTCCAGAAGAAGTCTCCTATTCGTACATGCACTATGAGCTATAGGTGCGAACGTATTCATCATCCGGAAAACCTGAAAGTTCCGTTCGGTTTTCTCACGTTTTTACCCGTTTGGGCAAAGCGTCTTTTCTACCCCACATTTATAGTTTCAAAAACATCATCTTAAAAATAACAACAAAGGAATATATAAATAACATAATTTAGATTATAAACAATCAATATGAAAAATGCATATTAATAGCAAGCGTATTAAGCTAAAAGACAAAAAAATGACATCTCCAGGGGAACAAATTTAGATGGGTGGTGGCAGAGCGGTTAGTGCACTGGGTTAGTAATCCAGTGGTCGCAAGTTCGAATCCTGCCACGACCGATTTCATTCACCTATAGTAAATGCATATGCTTAATTTACCATTGATTCGGTCCCTGGAAGGACAGACAGTTCAGCCCGACCAGTGACTCATTGAAAGTTACAACCACTTTTTGATTCATCGAGAGGAGCTAGTTCCTCTCTCCTCTTAGGATTTCTCGCTTTTCTTACAAGATATGTATGTCAAAATCAATACTAGATTAAGTGGCTTCCAGCTAGTAAAGATGAAGTAATTAAGGTAAAGAAGCTATATAAAATAAAATTTCTGAATAAAATAGTTTTTCATCTTTCAATTTTTAAAAACGGACGCATTTTATAAATCTGCCATTTAACAATGATTCATCGAAAAAGTCGATCTCTCGGACATTGAATTGAAGAGTACGAAATAGTTATAATATAAATATATATATAACAGTTTACATTATCTTATAACTAGCGTACAACATCAAAAGAAACCAAGATATACGAATTTGTCAGATTGGACTGGGTAACTAAGACAGGAATAGCGGAATATGGAAAGAGAAGAAGAAAATGAAAATAATTGTTTCTGTATTTAGAGGACACCATAAAGACCTCTGTGTTGTTTGTATATAATGTTTATTCATTCTGCGTCAGCTCCAAGAGATTTTCCGGTACAAGGAGTTCTGCGAAGGAGTCAAGGAAGGGGGGACTATCGCCTCGTCAACCCATGAATGCTTAATGCCGACTTACCCCTTATTACATACCAGCTTTATACCTATATTTCCACTTTTCTTATTTTCATTATCAAAAGTTTTATTTTATTTTATTTACGAAAGCTAACAGTACATTTGATATTTTAATTTTAACACGATACTTTTACAAAATCAAACTTAGCATTTCATCAATAAAACAGTAAGTAGAAAATAATCATCATAACAGTCAACAACTCAGTCTCACACAATTAGGTATGGGAGGGATATGAGATAAGATGGGTAAAATAGAGATATATTAATTACGTATTACTTGCAGTATTTCGCAACGGAACCTATCATATTTTGTATTGAAGATGTCTACCTCGATTGAGAATAGTGTATTGTACAGATTTATTTATTTATTTATTCAATAGATTTTTTTTTATTTTTACATAAAATAGATATTTTTTTTATGTTTAAATTTTCAAAAACATAATATACAATAATACATAGTTTAATACATTAATTAATTTACAATATCACCTCCCTCTTAAAGCTATAGCTTGTGTAGAGGGAGGATGTGTGTATCTATCTGAAAATGAAAAACAATAACAATAAAGAATGAAATTAAATAAAAACCAAACTAAAAAAAAAGAGAAAAAAAAGAAGAGTAATAATTCAAAAACTAAAACTAAAAACTAAATGAAAACAAAAACAACACAAGTCACGAACAAACACATATATTATCTATGTCAACTAAATCCTTGCAACCCCTTGAAGTATTTTTTCACAGTCATCACCATCTTCCTATGGGTTTCAATTTGACGTATATGAATATAAAATAATAATAAACAAGGAAACAAATGACAGGTTTTCACTTAAAGTAATACATTGAAAATATATATATAAGCACATCATCAAAGGTTGATGGGAGAGGGGTTTGCCAAAACTTGTGGAGAAGGATATTGTGATTAATTTTATCGAACGCTTTAGAAAAATCAATATAAATAACATCAACTTGCCCTTCTTTATTAATTGTTGTATTTGCAATGAAACTGGAAAATAACGATAGATAAGACAAGAAAACCAAATTGTATATGCGTGAAATTGAGGAATTGTGCATTATTCCTGACATTCGTTCATCATAAAGGAATATTTAGAAGTTCAGTACATTTCAGTATCTGATAGTTTTGTTATTATAAGAAAATATACACTACGTTTTGTTCTTTTATGTGTGGTCGGTTGGAAGAATTATGTAATAGATATATTTATATCAACATTATTATAAATTATTATATGTATTTATATAGAAAGTGATATACTGTGAAATATACGCGTTTTGAATGTTACAAAATCAGTCCCAGATTATATTGTATTTGAACTATAATTTTCATAAAAAGTTTGCCATCTTGATTATTGTATTTCTTGATTGTAAGATATTGCCAATTTTTTATGAGTAAACCAAACCAATATGTATATCAAATATATTTGTATGAAAAATAAGTGAATTAAAATCGTCACTGGTTGAATTTGAATAAAATTTAGTGACAAACCAAAATTGATTTACAATTTGATGAGACATGGAAGAAAATCACTTACTATTTTATTTTAAATCTCTTGTCAATAATTAAGGTATGTAAAATATATTGAATAAAGTGAAAACAACTATTTAAATATACTTTTTACTTTTGAAATCTCCATTTTTACTTAAGTTTTGAAGTATGAAATTTGGTAATTGAAATGGGTATTATGTTTTAAAATTAAACCGAAATTTTATGACCAACTACAGCCAATAGCATTTTTGTCATTAGCTTACGCATACAAAAAATATGTTGAGTCTCGTAAAAAATAATTATGTACCTATACAATCGTTGCCCCATATTGTCGCGAAAAAAAAAGTATTTACATTGTTCGCAAAAGCGAGTCTAAAAAAGTATTTTGAAACTCTCGTAGGAAGTCCATAATACTTATTTCGCAAAAAGGGCGCACAATTTGCTTTTCCACCGGAGCATTGTAAAAAGAAAATATTTCTTCCTTCGCCATTCTTACCCCGGCCATTAGTTTAATCCCCCGCGTTATACACGCGCTCTAATTAAACAGGTAAAAAACACGGTGACACTTATATTTACCCACCCAGTATGGTAGCAGGTAGCTGTTCGCCTCCCATTACTTTTCCCTCTTTTTAATATCACCATAGATGCCACTTTCTGGGGAGAGACAGAATGTATCCTCAGCTTTTTAAAGTGATACGTATATTATTACACTTTGGCAAAGCTTTTGTGGATTCTTAATATGAAAATCTGAAAAAAAAATCCATCAAAAATAATTTACTATGAGTACGAAAAGTAAAATTGAAATCAACGAATAATTATTATTCTATAAACAAATACTTATTTTGGATTTTATGTTATAAAAATAACAATATATATATATATATATATATATATATATATATATATATATATATATATATATATATATATATATATATATATATATATATATATATATATATATATATATATATATATATATATATATATATATATATATATATATATATATATATATATATATATATATATATATATATATATATATATATATATATATATATATATATATATATATATATATATATATATATATATATATAAAGAAATGTGACTGTGATTCAATCAACTTAATTACCAAGTACCTTTGCATGTGAAGAGTAAAACAACTGCCGTGTATGTAGTTTAATGACGTAGTTAAATAAAATTGTGGCAGCTAGTTCTAGTCTTCCGCATTGAGCGTTGTAGTTGGGAGCGGCTGAGAGTGCGTGATGCACGGCAGAACCTACCCCCCATAACTGCCCATCCCTTTGGGGAGAGATATAATACAATAATATACAATTCCAACCCTAGACCATACTTTTCCTCCGTTACTTCTTACTCCCTTCTTGCTCCGCTTTCTCTAACCCCTGCAACCCTTAGCTGATTATCCATGAATACATCACTCTTACATGGTATGACCAAAATATATAAAAGAATTTACTCTGGATTAGAAAAACGCCTCCTCGCCTAATGAAGTTTACAAAATTTCATTCAAATTTCCTTGGCTGTAAAAAAGTGAATAGCATTGTCTGCACCATAGTTCTTGCGGACAATTATATATAATGTGTTTCTTTATTGTTTGCGATTTTTTAATGCAATTTTTTTTTTTTGTTTATTATTCCTATAAAATAAAGGTTTTGTTTGTTCATTTTGTTTGGCCGACCAACGTCGCAACGTTGGTAAGCCGTTCGGTTTCTGTATGGGCGTCCTGGGTTCGATTCCCAGCAGAGGAGAAATTTATTTTAATTCATTTTTCACGCAATTATTGCTTCTTTGGGCTGGGAACACTGGTTAGTTGGAAGAAATTGCCATAGGTACGGCAATAAACTCGCCCCTCCGCAGGGTGCAAGGGAGTGTTCATTATTATTATTTTATTTCTTTACATTCAAAAAAGGGTGACATAGATACTTAAATATCAACCAATCCAAAAATTTACAAATCGATAGTTTTTTTTTTGTATTTTATCTTCATTCAAAAAAAAATATCTCCGTCAGACAGACTAAATATTGTCTCAAGGTTTTTTATGTCCCGCCGTTGGCCAAGAATGTAAATTAGTGAAGGAATAAGCAATCGTTTATATAATATTGTCACAAAAAATATTTGCTAATTCGTAGTATGAAAAGTAGTTTGAAATTTAATTGAATTTAAGCGATGTAAAATGTTCAAGTGATGGCCACAACCCATTTGTTTTTATATATAAGTAGGTACATACAATTTCTGCACGCATGGACTATGGTCAATGGTTTTAAATATGACTGATTATAAAGAGACAACGTTGTAAAGAGTTTGGATTTGGCCACAACCCCTATTTTTATATATTGTCATCGAACGCAAATGTGTTTTAAATATTTAGTAATTTTGGATGATGGGAAATGGCTTAAAAATTAAATAAACAAAAGTACTGAAAAGATTCTAGTGTTGGTCACATCCCATTCGTTTTTATATTTTTCGTCAAGTGTGCATACCTATAGATTATTATATTTTTGCACAATAAAACTGATCTACATTACAGAAGAAGACTTAAATAGTTTTTAATTTGAATATAAACGTTGTGAAGAGTCCAGTAATGGCCACAACCCCGATTTTTTATTATATTGTCATCAAAATCAAATATGTAGTTATTGAAAATTAAGCAATATATGATGATATAATAAATGGTGTAAATTTCGATTGAAAAAAAGTATTGAGAAGATTCTAGTGATGGTCACATCCCATTCGTTTTATGTATTTTCGTCAAGTGTGCATGTTGTTTATAATATTTCTATACAATAGACTATAAGACTTAAAACTAACCCAAAAAACTAAATGAAAAAAAAAGAATAAGTATAAGACTATAACAAATAGTTTGTAATAAAAACTGACCCAATGGTCTACATAAAAGATGCAATAGAAGAATTACACAATAGTAAATGTATTATATAAAAAACTGACCAAATGGTCTTCATAAAAGAAGAAGAAGATGAATTGAAATATTGGAAATATTTTATATAAAATTCACCCAACGTCTACATTAAATAAGAAAACGAAGAATTAGACTAAAGGAAATAGTTTGTATAAAAACTAACCAAAAGATCTACAAAAAATAAGAAAAAGAAGAATTAGACTATAGAAAGTAGTTAATATAAAAACTGACCCAAAGGTCTACATATTAGAAGAATGATTATACGTCAGGAAATAGATTGTATAAAAACTAACGCAGGAAATAGATTGTATAAAAACTAACGCAGGAAATAGATTGTATAAAAACTAACGCAAAGGTAAAACATAAAAGAAGACGAAGAAGAATTAGACTTAAGGAAAAGTTTGCATGAAAACTCTCCCTTGGTCTACATAAAAGAGGAAAAATAAGACTATAGGAAGTTAGTTTATACAAAATTCAACAAAGGTCTACATAAAATTAGAAAAAGAAGAAATACGTTAAAAGAAATAGTTGGTATCAAAACTGGCCCAGAGGTCTACATAAAATAAGACGAAGAAGAATTAGACTAAAGGAAAAGTTTGCATGAAAACTCTCCCTTGGTCTACATAAAAGAGGAAAAATAAGACTATAGGAAGTTAGTTTATACAAAATTCAACAAAGGTCTACATAAAATTAGAAAAAGAAGAAATACGTTAAAAGAAATAGTTGGTATCAAAACTGGCCCAGAGGTCTACATAAAATAAGAAGAAAAATAAATAGATAATAGGAATAAGTTTGTATAAAAACTCACCCAAAGGGCTACATAAAAGAAGAGGAAGAAGATGAATTAGACTATAGGAAATAGTTTGTATAAAAACTCACCCAAGGTCTACATAAATTAAGAAAAAGAAAAATTAGACTATAGGAAATAGTTTATTTATGAACTGTCCCAAATGACTTCACAAAAGAAGAGGAAGAAGAATTAAACTCCAAGAAATATTTTGTATAAAAAATCACCCAAAGGTCTACTTAAATAAAAGAAGAATTTCACTATAGGAAATAGTTTGTAGATTGAATGACATGTGTATTGTAGTTAACCTAAGATAGTTAAATAATTTTCCTATACGAACTTAGTATATTGTTGGTTTTCAAGTAGTATTAGGTATGTAGGTACCTACATACCTACAATGATGTTCTAAATTAATTCGAATTCGATTTATAACAAATTTTATTTGAATATCAGAATGTGTCCGTTACCATAGTAACCATAGAACATGTAAAAAATATCAAATGGTTTGTAGACATTTTTTGAATAATATGTATGTAGGTACCTACATTGGTTTGTTCGATGCCATAAAAATAAAAATTGTCCGGAATATCAAATATTATATACCTACAAATTATGCAATTTTATTATGCCTATATCTTTACTAATAATTAACAGACTTTTACAATATACGTCTTAAAACTTGCTGTAATGTCTTGTGTTTCATTTTATTATTTCATAATTTTATTTATTTCAAAGGTTTATTATTTTCAAGAACATATTCATTCGGTAGGAAAATGAAATATTGTATGAAAAGATATTAAAATGGCGGCATTTATGTACAAAACGCTTACTTTAAAAATAAGTTAAACATTATAATTATACAAAATATTCACCATGTTTTTCACTTAAACGCTAAGTTATACTTGAAAGTAAAATTTTTTCGTGTAAATACGTACTTCTAACTTTTAAACTAACAGATATTTGCGTGCAAAATGTACACTTCTTGACAGATACGACTTGGAAAATTTTGTATGAAAAAAATAATTATTGAAATATTTTTAAAATTCAGCATTTTAATCGCATTATTTTTAGCCTGACACTGCATCAGGTATACAGGTACACGTTCGCACATAAATTAGATTTTTAGATGCTCTTGGTTTTTCAGAAGGCGTGAGACAAACACACACACACACACATACACACACACACACACACACAAACACTAACATTTTGATTGCTTTATTACTTTAGATAACATGCGAGATATTGTGATCTGTCTTTAAAATTAATTTTGCTAAAACGTTTCAAAAGGATTTGGAAAAATGAATAGTTAGAAGTTTTATGTTATAAAAGAAGGATTCCAGATTTGATTTGTATTATGATTTTCCTCTCAAAAATAGAAGCATTCTGTTTCTTTTGCTGATAATCAGGAAAGTACAAAATCAAACATTATTCGCTGTAACTATTTATTGGTCACCCCAGTACTATGATTATCCAGCCTAAAGTAAATCTCGTCTGAACAAGAAGCTAATGGCTCCACAACACTAAATTGAAGTCATAAGGAGATTTCTTGAAGACATCGAGACCAGTACAAGTAGATTTTAATGTGCTCAATGCACCGAGTCTAACATTGTAGGGAATTAGATCTTGAATTCATTTCAGGACACATTTCGTTAATTGTATTTGTATCTTCAGACATGTAATCTTGAGGTTTATCCTACTTTGATGGTTTCTACTAGTCGAAAACAGAACTTATCCAATTCAAGGCGTTTCATTCAGAACTTAGTTTACATCATTGGCAATAGTCATAATCATTTGATTCACTTTACCAGTGGCTTGCTTATTATTTTGTTAATGTTTCTTCAAATCCTTTTAATTGAATGCAGTTCTTTTGAAAAGTTTTAATTTTTTTCCACCTTTATTTTATTTAGTTTATTGGAATTGTAGGTAAATTATATTTTTTAAATTATGACGTTCCATTTTTTGTGATTGCATGGACCAATGAACACTCCAGTTTTTTTATATATATGCATACGGAAAAAAGTTACCATTTTACTAATTTTTAGAAAAATGTATGGAAAAATTGGCATGTAGCTATAAACTCGCCACTTGCGCAGGATGCAAGTAAGTGTTTTTTACTATTATTATAAAAATATGTTAACAAATTCACTTAATACATGAGATTAATATTTGATGTATGTTGGGTCTAACATCTTCAACGATGCTTTTATATGAGAACTGGTTACTTTTTTATGAAACGATTACTGTCCACGGTCACGAAAGACGATCTCAGAATACGGAAAATTACAAAGTTGGTTTCCACTATACGCGCAAAAGTTGGAAAAAAATCCATTACAAGGATCAGGGTACCATGACACTCTAGTAGTGTATAGATCGACTTATTTCACTTTTGTTGGGGAAACTTTACACCACAAAAACTCGACCATCCTAATATGCGCTTGGTTTAAACTCTTTCGTACATACTACATACAAGTTCTAGCGTGCTTTAAAAGTTTAATGCCGTTAGAAACACTTGCAAGACTCTTTAGCAACGAACCAGGAGAGTGGGGCAATGTTTCTTACCTTCTGTTCACATCTTTCTTAGTTCAACAAAAGTGTTCAACTTTTGTTTTACCCCGGTTGGTGTTGATGAAAAAACTTGAGATAATCGATGAACGTCGTCCACACCCATTCGACTCCAATGGTAAAACTTGAATATCACACACAACATGGCGACATAAAACTGGACAGTAATTTCAAAAGTTAAGCGAAAAGTATTCATTTTCAAACTATTATATTTATTTAGTTTTTTTTTCATCCCAAGATTGGTTCTTTTAGTAAAGACAAAACAAATAATATCTTTTATTGACAAGAGAATCAAGATTTGGTTTAAAATTAAGACAGGTTACGGGTATTTATAATAGTTCTTTCAGCTTTCATGCCTTAGTACGATAACAGGAGTCATTCGTTCCAGTTTAGATTCTCGATATGGTCAAAATATTCTCATGTGATTTGATGATTTTTGCGACTATAAATATCGTTATACTCCAATATGTTTCAAACTGTTATTGTTCGCATGTAAAATAATCGTTTTACTAAGTGCATTAGTTTCTCGATAATCCAGGTTTGGATGAATATAAATAATGCAAAGAAATGGGTTTTTTTTAATTTATGTGTACCAAACAATGGCAGTTTTAGAATTAATCGTCTAATATTTCTTTCCTGATTCTGTCACGTCACATACCGTTATTTTTATAACCTTTTTCGTTTTGAAGACTTTCACTTGCACTCGTAAGCATATTATATTGTATTGAATTCAATACGGCCTTATTTAAAAATATATCTGATTTTTCTTTTTTATCCTATTCTTGTTATACCTACTGTCTATTTTTTCTTATCCAGGCTTATCCAGGGTCAGACCTTTTTGTGCGTATGTGCCAGGATCTTCTGTTCTGGGGTGTCACAACAGAAACGCCCTGAGCCACCAGCTCCTTCTCAATACCGGTTATACTGTGACATACAAAATTTTGTCGAGTAATGTTTCTACTTTAAATAAACAATAAACAAAAGATGCATAATATATTTACGTATGTCGTTGGAAAATGTACAATGTATAAAGATCGGATCTGACGAAATTAGTCTAACTAAATATTATATATTCGCAGTTTGGAATCAAATTAATGGTTTAATGGATTGAGACCTCATATTAAAGCGAATGTAAATAACGTTGAACAATTTCAAAAACAAATAATCGATGTCTAAAATCCTCGGATTCAATCACCGGTATCGTCGGTCGAATGAAAATGTTATTTTTGTGTAATCCTCATTCAAATTAAGGGTGGATTCTGGTTGAATTTTGATCCCTCGTAAACTGACCCCTACAGACCACCAGGGTAAACAATAGAAGGGATTGATGATAATGTTGGCTTAAGAAACCCCTCCGATATTGAATATTCCTTCAAAATATTACCTTACATCTCTCCCATCGTTGACACACAATGTTATTGATTATTATTGGTAGGCATGTCGCTCAAAATAACCTGTTTATTTTCAATGAAAAAAAAATATTTGTACTATCTCGGCAACAGAGCATCAATATTGCTTGATATAATATTTATATTAAATCTTCAGTTTTTGGATTTTTTGTCTTTTACGAAAATATTAAAATGCGTAATTTTTAAAAATCTATTATAAATATTGTAAGCTTATATTTTGTTAGTATATTTTTGTAATATAATATTATATAATAAGAAAATTCAAAATGACGACTTAAAGAAAAAATTTATTATTCGATATTACATAGCCTTTTTATCATTAATCAGATTCGAAGACTTTTCAAACCTGAAATTCAATAAATTTCGGTCAAATTTCCCTGATTTTTAAAATTATGTAATTCTAATAGAGACTTGTAATTTTAATTTTCTTTATTAAATAATATTTTTATATCATAATATTTTGTGATTTTTCTAGTATGTTTCATAGTAAAAAAATATTATTATAGTACTTTAAATAAAATGACAATTTAAAAATAAAAAAACAAATTCAATTTTGCTTTAATGTTCGATTACCTACAAGTGTTATGAATCAAAATTAAAGTTTAAAGTTTAATTCTTGGGCATATTCAGGTAGCCATATTTTAAATATTATTTATCAAAGCCATTAAGAATTAGGCCTGATTATTAAGGTATTTTATTTTAAAATAAACCATTAAAAGTTCACAATAGGATCAATTATCTGTCATCAAATTATCAAAATAATTATTTAACCTATGATTGCTATTGGTTATTTTAAAAATTAAACACGGTACAGTAGAGTGTTAATAATAATATTCAAGAGAATTATTTCGATATTCCCCTAAGCGTGATTCCATTAATCATTTTATACACAGCCTTTGAGATTCGACTACAATACGTCCAAAGCCTTTGAATTCTCAATTACAGAAATTAAAACGGATATAAATTTTATTACAAAAGAAACGTTTGGAACATTTCGTACAAAAGTTTTTCGCATTTCTGCCTTTCCATGTCATAAAAATACTTGTCTTTTCCTTTATTTATGAATCATAAAGTATTTCGACCCTCCTACCCTCGATCTCTCTCCGTACTTCAACCCCTGCCTACTCCATTTTCTCTCTTCTCTCAAATCAATCCCAATCTTCTTTGTTGGTGGCGACCAACACTAAGAGATCATTTTTAGATTGCTCTTTGAAATTTGTACATTTTATGTAATAATCTAATGACGGACGAGGCGCAGAATTTTTTTCAAAAGCATAATGACGAGAAAAAGAAGGATATACACGAATTGATAAAAAATAATATAAACGAGAAAGAATCATAATTATTAAGTAAACAACAAAAAAAGGATTTTTAGAATTTTCTGTATATAAATATCACTCATCATTTTTACCCGGTTGATTATATAATTTTCAATAAAAATTGATAATTAAAAATTAGACTATCGCGTTTGAGCCAAACACATCTACAAGCTAGAATTGTGATACCAAAAAAATATCTCTATTTACATAAATAAGAACGAATTTATCATATATATGTATAGTGTTTACCCATTTTTCTACAATCATATTTAGTTTTTGAATTCAGGCAAAACTATCTTTTCAATTGTCAGTGCTTTATAATCAAAGAAAAACAAACTTTGCAATAGAAAGTTTGAATGATTAGAAGTATAATTAGTATTAATTCGTTTATATTATTTTAAATGACATCTGTATGACATTGAAATATTTACTCCAAATTCTTTCTCCAAGTTTACCTTTCCCCTTTTTCATTTTCTCTCTTTTCCATCTAAAGAAGATTGATGATTCAACGTTTTACTCTAAATGGGAATTTTGGAAAAAAAATCTTTTCAAATGAGTATTTTTTTTTTCATAATTATGTATCACCGGATTAAAATAACAACTGGATTTTGAAATATACTTTACAGTGTACGCATTGTTCGATTTGTGGCCAAAGAATCACCTAGTGGAAATTTTACAGTTATGGAGGATAACTTGGGAAATGAATTCATTAAAAAAATAAAGTATTTACTACAAAAAATCGATTCGGTCGTAATTAATCAATAATACTTTTTTGGGTTCTATTTGATATTTTTTTACTCTTTCAGCGCAAAAAAATATAATAGTCTATTCATTGAAATTTCTACACAGCTTAGAATCAAACCTATAAGACCGGCACAAAAATCAAGCCTGTATGCCACGACTCGGGCAAAATATACCAATGAAAAACATATCTGTGTAGAGATAAAATATCAGATGTTATCATATTGCTTTTTCAGTTTTTTTTAACGTTTCATTGAATGTCCTGACGCGTTTTTTTTAACTTTATTTCTTATTCTTCATATATATATATTTCAATAGAAAAGCTGAGAAATTATATGGTTACAATGAAAACTTTGCATTCGTACAATTTTATCCAAAAAAGATGTAGGTATTTACATATCGAATATTGTTTCACAGTAAAAAACATGAATCAATTCAATTTATTTCTCGCAACTATCTTATTTTTTAATCCTGACATTAGCAATTCATTGTAAAACTTCAATTATACTGGAAAAAATCAGAAATGAAAACACGTTTTATATAAATCTTTTTTGATGGTTAATAAATGATAAAAAATATTTATCATTTTGGTTTGTAGTATTTAATGTAATATTTAAAAAAAATTCCCGTCCATTTTATGGCGACAAGCGATGTAGAAGAGCACCACAGCACGTCTAGGAAGAGTCTATATTCTGTATAGTGTAGGTACGGCATTCATAATTGAGGTTGCAAAAAGACTCCCACTTCTCTCATTCTCTGAGAAGGGCATCTTTTCATACTGTCATGTGATACTCTTTACCTTCAAAGATGGCGACCTGCCTTCCCCTCGGACTTCCTATTCCACTAACCTCCCCATAACACCACACCTACCTTATTTATCAGGTGTGATCTTGCTGTGTGAAATATTCGCTTCTTCGCTGCAATTATTTTTCTGGGAAAATTATATTTAACACATTTTTAATGTCCTGAACATGTTTATATTGAAGATCTTGTTCTTCACAGCATATTCGAAGTCGCACAAAAATAAATGACAGAAGAGGTTGAATGAAGAATTTGGAGCTGGAGGCCGATGCCAAAATATAGGCTTATAGAGCTATCGAGGAAGATAAACAATATTTATTTATCTTTTTGTACATAATATAAACAAATATAATGCACACTGGCGGGCTCATTGCCATTAGGAAAATTCTTCCATCCAACCAGATTACAAAGTATGACAAAATTATTAGATATTTATATCAACAAAAGAATGAAAATAAAAGCTAATAAATTAACAGTACAAATATTAAAATATACATTATTAATATTAAAAACAAAAATTGCATCATAGCAAAAAAGGGTTGGGAAATAAAAAGTAGAAGAAATCTGGAGCAGGTGTTTATGGATAAATATTCCTTCTTTTGTTTTTTCTTGAAAATACAAAGTGAGTTAGACGACGCAATATCCGAACTTAGACTATTCCATAGTATTGCTGATTGTACAAAGCATTTATCTCGAAACGATATATTTTACAATGACATGTTTACATGAATTGGTACAATCAAAGTCAAGCTGATAGTTGTTTTACCTAAAATTGATTGCAAAATTCAACGATCAAAATACCAAAGAAAACCATAATATCTTAAAACGGCAGTCAAAAATCACAAATGCCAATCAAAATTGATAGTATTTCATTCATCACAACTTAATATACAAATGCAACAGTGGAGCTAAATTAATGAAATATATTATATTTTTTCGGAAATATTTTTTAAGAATTGTTTTTTATTGAAAAATAATAAAACATAGGTTCTAAAAAAGAAAATAATGATTCTGAGTCACGCCAAGTCTAATTTCTAGACTTGTCAGCGTGTTCTTAAGACAATTTTTATGTATACTTTAAAAAATAACAACAACATTACAATAAAAAGAGACATACAAATGTCACACAAAGATGATCTTCCAAATACACACTCCTTACTATGTTACAAAATTTATATATTTAAAATAATAAAAATAAATGAAATGAGAAAAAATTAAAATCGTTTGTGATCTGTTTATTGTATATAAATCCACACCTCAATAGCCATTCCTTGAAAAGTCTTTTTTGATTAATTTGTCTATCAAGACGAAATAGCTCTTTTTATTAGTATTTTATTAATTATGTTTTGTAATGGGACTCTATGATATAATTGCACGATAGTGTAATTCTCTGTAATACAATATTATTTTGTTGAACTGCATTTAGTCGTGTGATATTGACAGTATTCTCTGATCATTTAAATGGAAGTCAATTTAAAGGTCGTAAGAATTACTAAAATAATACAAATATATTTTTTTAAATAAATTGGCGCCATGCTCCCTCAAAGTGATCTGTTCTTCTTTCCCTCGGCCTCGTCCTGCTCTGCCCTTTACTTCTTGTGACGACACATCGCGATAATGACACGGGCCTTTGATGCCGAAGTGTTCACCTTTATGATGTTGGGTGTAGAGGCATTCAAACGTAGGAAAATACACATTCCCTAACCCCATCACAGACTACCATACAAGGAGACTACTTCTCTTTATAACCGACATAACTAGGAACATTATTATGTTCCTTGAAAAAACTCCACATCATAAGTATTATATATATTTTTATTATTTTTTTTATTCCTCGACAATAAAGCTTCAAGTCTTCTTTTTGCTGTGCTAAATCCACAAAGAGATGGATCATTTATTTTAATATAAAACGTTCTCTATGATGTTTTTTTAAGTTGTCTACGCTGTATTTTTTAAAAACAGCATATTTCTCTTCCATACAAGCACCGTTTCTTCAACACATTGGTATATGAACACAATCACGTCATGCCTCTCATAGGAAATGCAGAAAGAAGGTAATGCAACGTTTTGGAATATTCATTCTTGTACTCGAGCATCGTGTGATAAATCTTTGTCTATTATTCCAGCCTCTTTGAGATCTTTATCGTTCAAGAAAATTATGGTCATTCTTTTCATATATTCACTCAATTTCTGAAAAAAAAATATATTTAAATCCAATTACTCCGAATGTAATCATTTAAACATCTTTTTTAAATTACTTTTTCAGTAGAAATGAAGAAAATACAATAAATCTATGTAATTATATATGTCTACCTGAAAAATACATTTGTTTTGATCATTTGCAAAAACAATGATTGAAGCAATGATTGAACACCGCATTATGATTGAAGTTTTTCTAATAGGTAATTTGTCATCTGTTATATTTCACTCTAGATCATTCTAATCATGTTTGATCAAATTCTCGTTTTGCTATTCCAAGTTTTCCAACTATCGATTTGTCTAAGAGAATTTATATCTTTAAATGAATAGACAGTATTAACCTTAGTCCCGTATGAGAGAGTGATATGGAGTAGTGGACTGTTTACGTGGTTTTTTCAACGTTGAAATCTTAACACACCAACTTGGGACTATGCAGCAAATATGGATTGATTTTTATGACCATTTTTTTATGTCTCAATAGAATCGTTGGAATATTAAAGGAGAACCGGGAACTCAAGGCACTTACAGGGCTTACGACCTGTCAATATAGTTGCGTATATGCAACTATAAAAATATTAGATTTATATGGATTAACTCATAATTCAGAGTAGAATATTAAGTGTATGTGTGTTTGTGTGTAAGTCCGACCCACTTTTTGTTTCGCTTGATACACATATCCCAAAAATTCAGAAAATGTAGAAAATTTTAGGTCTACAAAACTTATATACTCTTTATCTATTATATATTATTATTATTATATCTCTATCTTTATGAAAAACTGTTTTTTTTATTTAGAACATTTTTTCGACAAATTTATTTGTTTAACTGCCGGTGACACGTCACACACGGCGATTATTCATCCCGCATCACACTTGGCGTGGAAATCGAATACTAACATTACTGTCAATATGGAGAGGTTCCTGTAAATCGCCTACACAAGTACTAAGGAGTGGAGGAGCCCCCCGCCATGACTGGTGGGCCATGTCCCGCTGTTACCAAGAACTGTTGGGATGGGAGACCCTCGCCATGACTGACGGGCCTCCACGTTTGTGGTGGGACTCTTAGTGGTAGTGGTATGAGATATGCTTGATAGTAGTTTTTGCCTTGACCGATAAGCAGCTGCTCCGGGGACGAAGAGGTTCCCAATGGAGTGGGGTAGGAGACTGCGAAAAATTCTGTTAATGACCTCTTACATGATTTCTATAGAAAACTAAATATGTTAAAAAATTCAATAATTTGGATTTAAGGGTTAAGGGGGGGACTGCTGCCAACGTACCTATTTTTCAATTTGATATACCATCATTATTTCTTATCATATCGTTTTGAAAAAAATAATTTAGATAGTTTGGATATTAATAAACAAAAATATACCTTAACTTTTTGATAATGTTCTCTATAAATTCTTGTAGAAAAATAATGGCATACCCCGATTTTCAACGTTTATCATATATTTTTAATAAACTATAAGGCGTAGAGTAATATTTTTTTTAAATCAAAGAAGACAAAAATATTTAGAAAAATATGATGTGACGTTGCATTAATGCTTCAGGTTTAGTAAATAAACCTAAAAAACATTTATTTTCCATTCAGCGGCATTGCGTAATAAAAGTTTTTTGGTTTATTTACTTAACCTGATGCGTTAATGCAACGTCATATCATATTTTTCCAGGTATTTTGTTCTTCTTTAATTTATAAAAAAAAATATTGCTCTATACCTTATATTTTGTTAGAAATTTAAGATAAATGTCTTAAATCGGGGTATGCTTATTATTTTCCTACAAGAATATATACAGAACATAATCAAAAAGTTAAGGTATATTTCTCTTTATTAATAACCAAACTAACAAGGTTATTTTTTTCAAAATGATTCGTTTAGTAATAATGATGGTATATCAAATTAGAAAAATAGGTACGTTGGCAGCAGTCACCCTCTTAATAGTTTGGTACGTATTCTTCGAATTTATAGGTGGATCTCATGTGTAACATGCAACTAGTCATGTACTTCCCACATATGAAAGAATGTTTGGTCCTTTCACTATGAAAAAGTACCTAATCTTATAAATATTATTTTTCTTTCGGTTCAAGTTTTGATATCAAAGGAAGGGAAAATAATAATATAACCCTACACGCCCCCCAGTCAACATTGAACCCAATCTCGCGAGGTCAACCACAGTTGTTATAAAGGCTCATGTAGCGAGATGAGATTTTCTCTTGCGGACCAGAGGGGTGAAAAGTTCCGTCGTCCAGTTTTTTGGAAATATATTTTTTATGTTTTTTTTCCTTTCTCAATCTTTTCAAAGTAGTCTTTTTCCGATGTTGTCACGCCAGCTTTTAAATTGTTTATATCTCGATGCGAACAATTTAAACACGCTTAGAACTCCGATACGTGTGTTGCCAGATACAAAAAATAAACCTACCTACTCGGTCTTTTCTTGTCTAGACCTACGATCTAAGAGTGTATTTTTTTTTCAGACTGTAAACACTTCTCAGATCTCTGCATTGAGCCATTAGTTACAATAATAAAATGTATTGTGTCGAGTTTGAACAAATATTGTATTTCTTCGTCTTTTTCTTATTAGTGCAGGATAAAGGTCTTTTTCGTCTGCTTCCACTTTTTTTCTATATTGTCCCTTCCGCATCCAACTGGAAAATATTATCTCGAAATAATTTTCAACTACGAATTACACAAAAATACGAATTGACAAAAAATATTCTCTTAATGCCCACCTTCTTTAACTACCTGAAGGATGGGATTTTACTTTTTATTACAGAAAAAAATGACGTGTAAAAAGATGTAACAAAAACACGATTTAAAACACAATGTCAAAAACTGGAAAAGAATCAGAATAATAAAAAAATTAAATTTGGATAATAAACAGTATTTAATTACTTTTTTTATACAGGTTAACTCTTAAGTTTTTATTAGTTTTGTTGTTGAAATTTGTTATATTATTACTAAATTTCAGATTATTTTATTCCTCACTACGAAAGTTATTTTTTATTGCAGATTATCAACTAGTATCATGCTGAGATTGTATTAAGAAAGTTACATCACAATGTGTGTAACTATGTACGGCGTGTTTATTCTTATTTATCGATTATAGACGTCTGATTTTTTTATTCAAATTTTGCAAATTTGTTTATATAATACTCGCTTAGACCCTGTTAGATTTTGAAGGATATCTGATTTTGAAGGAGTGCTTCCCAATTTTTTTAACTGACAAATATTTCAAAGTGACCGCAAGCCTATGAAACTTCAAATTTCATATTTTTGTTTACAAATTGCTAAAAATGTACATCATTCATAAAATGTTATTGAATTATTATCACGATTCCTTAATAAAATATTTTAATCAAAAATACACAAAATCGTTTTATGATTTATAAACAAATTATGTATTACATATTAAGGATCCAAAATACAATACATCAACCATGCAGCATCACTATTCTTACCTAGGAATAAACTGTAATAAACTTTCTTTAGATATAAGAAAAATTAAACGCTTTGTAAAATTTTAAAAAGTATACAATAATTTTATTTTCTCAAATCACTTAAGCAATTATGTATCTAATGTAATATCTTTTATGTACCTATTAATAAATAAATTATGGACTTGAAATAATTGCTACGCTCTTCCTCCGCTGAACACGAGATTTACTCGTTCGATGGAGTAATAAGTATAATATAAAATGTATTAATTATAAGAAATATTGTAATATACCTACCTTTGCACCAATATGTTATTTTGAAATAAATAAAAAATATTTATAACTAATGTTTTTTTGTCTTTTTGTTTCAGGTAAGCATCATCTACCTAACTAGTGATTTACTCTGAACATATTCGTCGTTAACAACAATGGTTCGTATATTTATATATTTATACTATTATAAAAAAATATCATAACGCCATATACTTCACGGTAGGCAGAGAAAATTGAAAATCATATTTTTCTATCTTGACACATATTCATCGTTTCGTCAACATACATACTTCGTCTCATGCTCAGGTTTCTTACATTTACGTCTTTCAGAATATCGATTACATGGTCGTGCCATCCTTTTCTTGGAGCCCCGACCTCTTAATACGTTCATTCATTCTTCCCAAATGGCCAAACCATCTCAATGTGTTAACTTTAATTCTATTGATTACATCATTCTAAATGAGGAACACCTGACGAAGAAAATATACATTGCGGAGAGGAATGGAATGAGAGGTCGGGCCGCCCAAGGAAGAGATGGCACGTCTATGTGAACGGTATTTTGAAATCCGTCAATGTTAAAAGCGTGAACAACATACGAAAATTTATAATACGATGTATGAATGTCGACGAGGCGATGGATGTGTGTCAAGATAGAAATAAGTGGCGTTCGGTTCTATCTGCCTACCCCATGAGAGACATGACGTGATGGTATGTATGTATGTAGTAATATTATATTTCATACAATTCGCCTATATAATAATACGGGCTGTGTTCAGATACATACAATTTGCCTATATAATCATCTGGGTTGTGTTCAGATACAACGCTCGACGTCGGACGTCGGATGTACCTGAAGTTGCAGATTATGGCATTTTTCACACCAAGCTCACTGAACGCTTTCGAGCGACGACGTTTCAATATGAACGCAGCATCGGGCGATTTAAATGTCAAATGTCACTTATCATACATGTATATTTTTAGGTTATATTTTCATCGAAAGACAACAATTATTGGGCATTGGAGTAAATAATGATCTCTGACCTTTTATTGGAAATTTTTGAATGATATTCTTATAAATTTAAAACCTCTTTGTGAATGCATATTGTCATAAATAATATCAACTGACATAATAGATACCACAGAAACAAATAGAAGTCATCATTCCACAGAGTACCAAACACCACGTTTTTTTCTTCTTGATACATCTTGATACACATTCATTTTACAGTCTGGTTTTTTGTATGAAATATTATTATTGATAACAAATTGATACTATTATGATGTATGAAATTAGTGTTGAATTTATATTATACAATACATGTACAAATGTGTATACAATTAATTTTTGGCTGGGCCATGCCTTACCTTTTGATGAAGTAATTTGGGTGCAGCCGGATACTTTGTATAATTTGATGACATGAACAAATTAAGGCCATATATTGTACATAAAATGTATACCTACATACCTGTATACAAATTGATTATAATGTAGTATCATGTATTGTCATACCTTCTGTGTTGGTCTATTATTTATCTTTGAGATATTGTGTCATTTTAAAAAATTTCAATTTCATTCATTTGTCCAATTTCATAACCAGCGATAGGCGTGCGGGTTTACATTGAAAAAATAAGCACATTGGGTGGTGAAACTCATTGCTGAACTATGTCAGATGATTTTTTGTTTCTTGTATTTTCGATCGCCCGGCTCTTACGGAACACCCGATAACAATGATGATAATAGTTTAGAGTGGAAGTACTATTCTAAGCCGGTGTCTCACTAACAGCTCGACTGTAGTCTTATTCTGCCGTCGCGGACCGCCATGGCATAGTGGAAAGTCGTTCGTTCTAACGTCTTGGGTTCAATTCCTCTGGGCAGGAAACATTCACAATTTCTTATACAAATAACACCATCTAATGTATACGTAAACAAGCCAAAAAATGAAATAATACTTCTGGCGCAGTTTAGGGGTGACATCTGTATGTGACACCGTCATCTCATTTATAAGGACTGTTGCTTTCATTGTTTGCAAATAAAAATTAATTTCTCTATAGATGGCGTTGCAAAAAGGTTTCTCCGTTACTCCATAGATGGCAATAGTAATAATGCATTATTTTCAGGTAAAATATTACACACTATTCAAATATATAGAACTTTCAAAAATTACATCGATAAGGGAACTCAATAAGTAGGCATAATTGGTGGACGTTGCGCAAGCGCATAAAGTGATCACGTAAACCAGCCGATGACAGGTCGTAAGCCCTGTAGGTGCCTCGAGTTCCTGGTTCTTCTACAATATCCCAACTTCGTCTCTATTGAGATGTTGAAAAAATGTTTGTCAATAAAAATACCATCTAATGTATTTTTTAATTAATTATTTTATTTCTCAGTACATTTAAATATCCACGAACATGGATATTTTTATGAGTTCATTTTTAATGTAAGGATCAAGATTTGTATAAATAAATGTATAAGTTTTTTTTTCAATATGTTCGACATTATTAATTTTCCTTCCATATTTTATGGCCGTTTCATCGTATACACATAAGAGGTTTTTAATATTCTCACAGTATCCCCACTTCTTTAGAGTTTTTTCCCTTCGAGGGTTGAAGAATCGACAACCCTCCTTGTGTCTCAGAACCAAGATATTCATAAAATTTCGTAGTATATAAAATGAGATGACTGTGGCTTGTTGAAGCAACAAAATTTATTTTTTTTACTAATATTTTTCATGACATTTTTTTTATTAAATTTCTTCCATTTTACATATTTTTTTTGTTTGATATACAACTATTTTTTATTTATTGAAGTTATGCACAGTCAAGTAACCGAGATTTAAAAACTTAAATCTTCAATAATACATATTAAATTTAATTTCTTTTTCTTTCTATTTTAATTTTTATAGGTTCTGTAGTCTGTTCATTATTTGTTTTGTGTTATCCCAAGGCATTGCTGAAAACCAATAAAACTTCAGAGAAACCTGGTAGTGTCCAGCTGAGCAATGGCAATTTTTGCTGTCCGTTATTGATTAGGTGTGTAAATTTTTAAAGGAAAATTATAATTATGTAACAAACATTTTGGCTACAAATAAACGTTTTATTATAATTATTATTACGTGAACAAAGACGGGTTATTGCCATGAAGAGATTTCTCAATGAAAATCTCTTCATGGCAATAACCCGCCAAAAATTTATGTATTGGGACGCAGAAAAATACCATTCAATAATTAATTGACAAACATAGTTTCTAAAATAGTTAGATTTTTTAATATTTGTATAGACTAAGATTGACGTAATATCTTTGAAAATAAGAGCATATAACTTTCTTACAATAATAGGAATGGCAAATGTAATAGGTTCAGTAAATCGAAGAGACTTGATTCATTGATTTAATCTTAAACTTAAAGTTGATATCGAATATTAATTTTTTTGTAATTGCATTTGCGCAAATATAATTTCTCCCATTTATGTATAAGGACTGTTGCTTTCATTGTTTACAAATATACTAATTTCTCAATAATAGCGTTACAAAAAAGGTTTTTCCGTTACTTCATAGATGGCAATAGTATAGTTCCTAATTTTCAGGTGAATTGTTACACACTATTCAAATATAATATAGAACTTTCAAAAATTACATTGATAAGGGAACTCAATAAGAAGGCATAATTGGTGAACGTTGCGCGAGCGCATAAAGTGATCACGTAAACCAGCCGATGACAGGTCGTATCCCAACTTCGTCTCTATTGAGATGTTAAAAAAGTTTGTCAATAAAAATATAAAGTAGACATTATCTATTTGAACCAAAAACAAATTTCTTGAACATTCGAACATTTAGTTGAACATTCATCGGAATATTAACACAGTCTCTTTTAAAAACCAACAAACCTTGTCTCCAAATCTTATCGTTTTGATATAAATTTCGATCAACTGGTCTACATTTTTATTGTGTTTTCGCAAAAGCTTTTCGTCTATCAAGGTTCTTGAGTTATTTGTGTAAGCATGTTCGATATTACCCCCACCCTCCCATAACTTGTCGAGATGTGGTATAAGGTATGATCAAACATTTGGATAAATCCGCCTGTATATATCTACATGTCGTCCTATTTAGTGACGGTAAATATTTTAAGAGACTTGACATAGCAAATACTTCGTTGCGTCACAAACACACACACGTCAAAAAAAAACAGATATTCCATCCAAAGTAAATATTTTGACAGATTAAAAAATCAATCTGAAATGAAAATCGAGACACGAAAATAACACTCGTTGAAACCCTTTGCATTGCTTTAAAATTTCATTGTTGTTTAAAAGGAGTCTGAAGTTTTGATTTCACGTATTAATATATAGCTTAAAAAAAACGAAAAAGTAATCTAGTACACGCGGGTTAGAATTCGATTTCGTTCACTCATAGCACGAACCTTTGCTCAATTTTTGATTTTGTATAATCTAATGTTATTGTTTCAAGAATATATTTTTTTTAAAAAACGAGTGAGTTGTGGCTAACTCCTCACTACCAAGTCACCCAACAAAATTTCTAATTTGGTATGAAAAATTTTCATATTTGTTAAATTATTTTTGATTCTAACATTTTATTACGATAACTTGATAATTCTTCAGTGCTATTTTATGAAAGTGATGTGCCTTTTTAGCAGTTTGCAAATAAAAACATCAAATTTTAAGTTTCCTGTACATGGGGTCACATTGAAATATTTGATAGTTAAAAAACTTGAGAAGCACTTATCAGATATCCTTTAAAATCTAAGCAGGTACATATCACATCACATTGCAACAGTAGCTCTTGAGCCTGTCTCCATGACTATCGGTCTTGTAATGCATTACGCCAGTTATGGATGCCGATGGTTTTTGCATCTTTCACTACTCCGTCCAGCCATCGAAGCTTTAGGCTTCCAATTCTTCTTCGTCACCCCGGTGTACCATTCATAATTCATCTTGGGACGTCCTCTTCGCTCATTCTCTGTGTGTATCCGGTCCATCTGAGTCTTCCGATTTTCAACTCCGATACTCAACACGGTGGGATCCTTGTACAGATCACACAGTTCCGGGTTGTGTCTAGTACGCCACTCTCCGTTGTAATAAATCGGGCAGAAAATCCTTCTCAGTACATTTCTCTCAAAAGTTTCCAGGGCTCTTTCATCAGTTTTATTGATTGCCCACATTCCGATCCATATGATAGTACTGGCCGGATAAGAGATAAGCGGGTATTAGATAGAAAATAATGAAATGAGTACAATTAATAAAGTAAAATAAACACGCCTTGCATTTACAAACAAACACAAAAAACACATATCGAAAACGAAATCCCAAAAATTAATACAATAATTAACTTACGTTAAAAAATGGAAAAACTTATCAACATAACTAAACAAAAAAAAGAAATAAGAACAATAACATATTTGAATAAATAACAATATTCTTTCCATTAAATTGTATATAATTATATAAATTCTTTTGATTCAGATACACCAACATTCACATGTTTTTGTTAACTTTGTACCTATTATTAGTGGTTACATATTCTGGTTCTTATGTGGGTAATTGTCTTATTTAATGTATTTTTGTAAGTGTGACTGTTTGTAACCATAAATAAATAAATTATAAAATAAATAAATAAATTCAAACCAGAAAATTACACATTTTATTAGAGATTATGTTTATTAAATGTTTCAATAAAGTGCTTAATACAGTGGAAAAATACATAATCATTGCCTAACCGATGAATTATATTAATTGGTGAGTTATGTAAATAATTAGTGTTGGACATCTTACATAGGAATGTAATACTTTGGTGGGTATTCCTTGTTGGAATATGGTAATGTATCTGACTAACGAGGTAAGAGGAGCTAAAGTAGTTATTGATTTTCTTATAGAGGAGCATGAGATCAGATAGAATTAGTGTTGGACATCTTACATAGGAATGTTATACTGTGGCGGGTATTCCTTGTTGGAATATGGTAATGTATCTGACTAACGAGGTAAGAGGAGCTAAAGTAGTTATTGATTTTCTTATAGAGGAGCATGAGATCAGATAGAATTAGTGTTGGACATCTTACATAGGAATGTTATACTGTGGCGGGTATTCCTTGTTGGAATATGATAATGTATCTGACTAACGAGGTAAGAGGAGCTAAAGTAGTTATTGATTTTCTTATAGAGGAGCATGAGATCAGATAGAATTAGTGTTGGACATCTTACATAGGAATGTTATACTGTGGCGGGTATTCCTTGTTGGAATATGGTAATGTATCTGACTAACGAGGTAAGAGGAGCTAAAGTAGTTATTGATTTTCTTATAGAGGAGCATGAGATCAGATAGAATTAGTGTTGGACATCTTACATAGGAATGTTATACTGTGGCGGGTATTCCTTGTTGGAATATGGTAATGTATCTGACTAACGAGGTAAGAGGAGCTAAAGTAGTTATTGATTTTCTTATAGAGGAGCATGAGATCAGATAGAATTAGTGTTGGACATCTTACATAGGAATGTTATACTGTGGCGGGTATTCCTTGTTGGAATATGATAATGTATCTGACTAACGAGGTAAGAGGAGCTAAAGTAGTTATTAATTATTTTATAGAGGAGCGTGAGGTCAGATATAATCCATCTATCGGAGAGGTCATGAAGTTGCAGATAGACTAGTAGGGAAACATAATTTAAATCTTGAGCAGTAATTTTCAATTTATAATTAAAAAACCTTGAGAATTTGTACTGGACATTACACAGTACACACACAGATACATTGTGATGAAACTTTCAGAAGACAATCTCAGCATGGTACTAGTTAATAATGGGTTATACAAGAAATAACATTAAAAATTGCGAATTCATAACTCCTCACTATATCCCCTTGGGGTAGCGAGGAGTAAAAAAGTTAAAACGATTGATGTATCTAGAAACCTGCAAAATTATTTGAACACCATTAATATAATTAAATACATAGTCAAAGTCGTTTAAATCGTCTAAAGATACGATGTCTTTATTTGATACTTTATGAAATTCTTAGCGAGTTTATTTTAATGAAATAAATTCTGACTCAATCCATCCCCCTTCAAGATACAGCTTTCTTGTTCTTGCTGTGTCAATTTTATTGCACCACTTCCTAACAAATCTCCGCCTTAGGGTTGGTTAGGTCTCTAACATCGATAATTTTAAATCTCGAGAAACACATTCGGAGAAAAATAACATTTGTTGTTGTTAATACTTCACAGTTAGTTACATGTGTATATACCAACTGGAAACGTGTAGATAACAGAAAAAAATACGTTGTTATTTCAACGATTCTTTGAGAACGGTATTTAAGATTATTGATAAAAATAATAAGATCTTATTTACTCACATATTTGATCTAATATCAATTAGTTGATTCAAAATATTACTGTTTAGTTTATGTCATCACTTTACATGCTTGTTGCGCGTATTATTGTATATTTAATCAAATCCTATATTTTTGTTACAATTCGTCAAATAATTAAATATAACAAGCTTTTGTGTTCATATTAAGGTATATCATTGAACAAATTATAATTTGACTATGATTAATTATTTACAATTCAATGTTTGATTCGATGTGACTGAATAATATTCATTGTAAGTAGCTTATTACTTAACTATCTCCACAGGCAAATTTACTGTATATCGATGTTTAATTATCAATGATTATGTATTAATCTATTCGTGTTAAGATTTCAGATTATCTTTTTAAAGTAACAGAAACGTATAGTTTGAAAGTAATTGTTGAAATAATCAAGGTAAAGAAATTAGTTATATTCTACCTAATTGAAAACTATCAACAAGATCAACATATTTTTGTTATATCCAATATCCTTACTCAACAGTTATTTCAAAAATAATTCATTCCAATTTCACATTATTATTTTAATGCTTTAGACCAACTTTGATCATATTTTACTTTATTTTTTGTTGACTGTATTTTCGTCCTAAATAATTTATTGAAAATCGATATTATTTTTCCGTCTCACACGCAACCCTATCGTGGCGAGGGGGTGCCGCCGGCGCCTAATGCCCGACGCCGCCGACTCTAGCGACACACGCGGAGAAGTTTAAAACTGTTAGACGCTTAGAAGTAAACGCTCTCGGAGCGGGAGTCGTATCATTTCCGTTCGCGTCTGGCGCAAATCGATTATGACAAATTGTATCACACCTCGGTTCAATGGCAGCGCACTTGTCGAAAATTTTATTACGCTAATTTTGCCGTGCGATTGAATCTGTTTGCCATTTTTATCGCTTTGTGCAATCGTTGAAAATGTCACTCGTTCGTCGTTCTCTCGCTTCCTGGGTATTGTTGGAACACCTCATATATCTTTGATTAATGAAAAAACCAACCCTCTCTAATAACGCATAAATATGCGAATGAAACGGATGTTGGCTGTAATTCCTTTAACAATTGACAATTCTTGACTTTTAAATGTACTCCATTGTGATATGAAAAAAAGCATTGATATAGTCAATCATTGGTGTTTTGGGAAGAACTCTTGTCGAAGAAAGTACATAGATATGTCGAATTCCATTTGTCACATACATAAATTAAGTACCTACATCAAAAGCGTTACAAAGCGAAAAAAAAATCCATATCCAGGTTCTTCTTTTTATTCTAAGCCTAATCCCTTCCACTCCTGGGCGAAGGCAACCTCCATCTCCTTCCAAGCCACTCGATTCTGTGCTCACAGCATCCAGTTGACACTAGCACAACGGCTGATGTTATCAATCCATCCCATCGGCGATCTCCCAACACATCTGGTTGTCATTCGCGGTCTCTAAGCTAACATTATTCTAGGTCATCTGTCTTCGGTATTCCTATCAACGTGGCCTGCACATCTCCATTTGAGGGTAAAAATATGGTGGACGACATCATTTTTTTTTGTTTTTTTGCCTGAAGACGTCTGTCGCAGCCTGTCTCTCAGACTCAATCCCAGCATAACTCTTTCCATAGATCTTTGGGCGTGATTCAGTAGAGACATCTATGATAAATCAATGTCACCTCGTGTATTAGGATCTTGGCGATCATTGTCTACCTACCAACCAACTTCTTAATACATGGCGATGGTGTTTTCAGGTGATTCTCAAACGACGTAAATTTACTATTCAGTATAATACCCAAATAATACAGAATTTTCAAAAACTTTGATTTATAAGGGAAGTCAATGAAAAGGCATAATGGATGAACGTTGCGCAAGCGCTTAAAGTAAGCCCTGATGGTGCCTGTTTACGTGGTTCTCCTATAATAGATATATTCTCTATTTTTTGTGAATTGAATTTGTTTTTGAGGTACTGTGACAGGTTTGGATATGAGAGAATATTTTGAAGATGTGAGATTTGGATATGAGAGAATATAATATACGCATACTGTCACAATAGTGACAGTTTGCGTACATAATATATTGCGCCACTGGCGTATCTTGGGCCAACAAAGAAGATTGTGTTAAAAATGATATATGATCAAATTTTAACAATCCAAAGATGAATTTGATATTTATTCTGGAGACGTTCAAGTTTATTGAGATGCACCTCATTGTGATATTGTGAGTAAAATGAAGATAAATGCTTTGGGATGGTTCAGACATGTAGAGAGAATGAACGATGAACGCCTGACAAAGTATGCAAAGCTGAAAAGAGTAGAATGAGATGTGCGGGCGGCCGAGAAAAAAATTGGCATGATTGGGTTGATAAGAAGGCATAATTGTTGAACGTTGCGCAAGCGCATAAAGTGGTCACGTAAACCAGCCGATGACAGGTCGTAAGCCCTGTAGGTGCCTTGAGTTCCTGGTTCTTCTATAATATCTTAACTTCGTCTCTATTGATATGTTAAAAAAGATTGTCAATAAAAATATCATTTGACTCCCGACAGGCAAAAAATTCAATGTTTGCGTATATGCAATTAAAAAAATATTCGAGATGAGAATATACTTCGTTAGAATAACATGAGAGCATGAATGACACGATGCATAGATGCATGCATGTATTTCAAGATAGATAAGTCAGGTGTTCGGTTTATTCTGCCTACCCCAAATAGGGAAACGGCGTGATGGTATGTATGAATGTGTATGTATTATGTTTGGTAATGATGGTATGTATTATGTTTGATAAATTTACATGCAAGGTTTATAAATCATACTTTATCACCTTATTTGTACGAAAATAGTCAAAAGTTCGTGTTAGAAAGTTCGCTACTATAATTCAGAGACAAAATGTATTATAAAATGAACGTCGAGTTTGAAATATTGTAAAGCTATCTATCTAGCTTTTAAAGTTTAAAATTATGAGATAACTTCTAAACAATGTCGATAACGCTGTCATGAAATAACACTCATTTATTAAATTTGCCATATATTTTAAACAATCTGGGGGGGCAAGTCTGGTCCAACCGGCGAAATCAAAACCCTCGTGATTACCCATATGATGGATATAATTATTAATTATTATTCTATAATATCTTTAGATGTCAAAGAACTCCATATGATAATTATATCCATGATATGGGCAATCTCGAGGGTTTTAATTTCGCCGGTTGGACCAGACTTGCCCCTGGTCTTTTTTGTTTAATTCCATCAAAGAGTGAATATATGTAAGATAAAACGAGTGGGTTGTGGCCAACGCTAAAATGCTCACAAACAAGTCACTCTATAAAGTATTCAAAGTTTGAATAGAAAATTTTCATTAATTATCGACGAAGTTTTTATTTGGTAGAATTCCAATATAAGTTATATCTATAATTAAAAGTAAAGACTTTTTGATTCTACATTAATTTTTTATTCTGCGCGATAGGCCTATTTCGCCTTGTTAGGGCATTAACTAGCTTATGACTATTTTGACAAAATTTACTTATATTTATAGATTAATTATGTAGGAGGAGCTTACAGGTTCTTGTGATTGGTCACTTAAAACTATTGATATTATACAATACAAAATGAAATAAATTTACTTTACTCTGGTTGGTTGAGACTATTTATTTTTTGACCAACCCCTATTTAGATAATTAGTGAAATTGAATATAATGAATTGATTTATGGTAATGGCTGGTTTTTCCGGTGTAACGGTACATGGTATTGTGCCCTAATGGGCAGTGAAATGCATTGTGTTTACAATATTAGGGATTATTTCTTAAACTATTGTTGATATGTAGGTATTCTTGGTGGAGTTGTATTATGGATGTATCTGAAACAATTAAAAAAGTTTGCGGCAGAATCAAATCAAATAACTTAATATGGTATATTTTTGTTTATGGAATAATATCTATGAGCGGTGATCTGTGTATGTTCATTTGTTCATTTATGACAATGACGTTAGGATTTTTTAAGTGCTTGGAAATTTTCAGCAATTTAATTTTTTTATTTGTTTACTTATTTTTTTATTTAAATATTTTATCATGAAAATATGATATTTCTTCAATGCCATTTTGTAAAAGTGATGTGCCTTTTTACCAATTTACAAATTATAAGTTTCCTGAGCTTGGGGCCTGCAAAATTTGAATAGAATCGAATCAGCGCCTAGCGACTGCCCTGTCAAATGGATGCATACGCCTCCTAGCTTCCAATCAGCGAGCATCGATCTTTCTGAAATTTGGCATTAGGGGGTATTTAAATGAACGCACAAGCGACGCGCTACAGTGTCCATTTCTCCTCGTCCTTGTTAATTTCGTATTTTTATTATTTAGTGAATTTGTAACTAAAATATAATATTTTAATATCATGAATAATCTTTTATTCCTCTAAACTATATTATTGCGAACCTTCGTTCAAAGAAACTGAATGTAGTTGGATCAATAATTGAATACCTAACTTTGATTGATGTTTTTTTAGGTTAACCTCTGTGAGTGTCAATATATAAAGATTCAATTAGGACGGAACCCGAATATATGGAATTCGAAACCCGAGTGAATATTAATAATAATACCACCCTCATATATGTAACAGATGCGAATCAATGTTAAAAAATTCGGCGTTCGGATTTCTCTGCCTACCTCGTAAGAAACAAGACTTGATATTATTATTTATGTATGTTTAACATATTTAACCGTAAATAATGTTTATTTTATCATAAATTTGGGTAGTCTTTACAGATTTTAATGGTTGTTGGCATATTTTTGGGAATATTAGGTATTGCTTATGACCTTACACTGAATTTCCTAAATCTTTTTAACTTATCAAATATTTCTTACGTAATGAAACTTTGGTTGTGTAAAAACTCACTACCTACGATACAAGTCTTTAAATGAATCTATCCTGAGTGGCTCGTCCCATAAAAACTTCGGAATTACTTTTAGCTGAAGTAAGACACTAATATTTTGTAAGCTTATTATTGTTACTTATTTAAAAAAAACGTTCCGCTTTTTCGTGGCCATTTCAGGATGTGACATTATCTTTTTCCAAAGCTTTTATTAAAGTTTATCAAATGTATAGTTTATGTGATAAAAATCAAATGTATAGTTGCGACAAGCTTAGTGTTGCTTAACCGATATAATTCTTCTTCTTTATTATGATGTGATCCTGCACCATATAAGCGAGTAATATTGCCATTTCCTCGAGGGAAATTATTACAAATAAAAATTTGTAAAAATACATAAATGAAGTTCACTTATATTAAATTACTTAAAAAAAAGTAAAAAAAAATCACTACTATAAAAATATTGACCACTGACGCGTTTCGCTCAAAGAGAATCTACTTAATGGTTATGGAAAAAATTAGAATAAACAAGTTGCATGTAACACATGAGATCCGACTGTTCTTAGATATTGTGTGTAGGCGACTGCCATACAAATTGTATGAAGCAATGTCGTCACCAAATTCAATTTTTATAAAAATTGTTAAAAAAAATTGAGATGTGCTAATATAATGGTAATATTTTTTATAGAAAATTAAATTATCTAGATGGGGTGTTTCGGATTTTTTTGATATTTTTAAAAAATTGGGAATATAGGCAGTTACTCTTAATAAAAAATGTTTGAGAAACCCTGGAATTTTTTGAAAAAACTGATTTGAGATTTTGTATTTGTCTATGTTTATACCAATTATCAGCGTTCTAGCTTTTATGGTTTCTGAGATATATGAAAAAATAAACCAAAATTTCAAAAGTAGATAACCCCTGACTGAAACAAAAATTCACAATTCTGAGTATAAATGTTAAGTAGGCCTATAACTGTTTATGTATTCTGCAATTTTAAACTTTGTTAATTGAGCGGATCAAATGTTATAAGGGGGGGACACACACAGACACACAAAACTCACATAAAATGTTCTACTCCGAATTCTGAGTAAATCCATGTATGGGAACATATATGCTGCGAAGCCTCTAAGTTGGTGTTTTTAGCATGCAAAAAGTCCACTACGCCATACAAAATGTTTCTTCATAAACGCATCTAAGATTTAAACTGCTTCTTTCTTCAATAGAATTTCATTCTCTTGAAAGAATCGACAGTTGGAAAACATAAATGTGGTTTATCTACATAGAAGCCGGTCTATGGAACACTTAGACAAAACAGTTACTTGAAAACATTTAAACGAGACTTCAAAATTTGGATTAAACAAAAGCGCAGACATTTCATAAAAAAATAAATTAACGACATAACGACCAATCAAAGATGTAATTTAGATATAATGTTACGGGTCGTATTATAGGAGTTATTTAAGAATTATGTAAGAAAAAGTTGAGGTCCCGTAAGCAGTATTCTCGCAGTACGGGACCTTACATTTTTTCTCAAATAACTCTTGTTATACGACCCTATGTAATACTTTGTTACTAGATATAAGTAAAAAATTGTATTATTATATAAATAAATAAATAAAAATGAGGTTTGGGCCGACTAGTAAATTTATATTTTTATATTATGCTAATCGATGTTCTAACATGAGTCTTGAAATATGGCAAATATAACCGCCGTCGACCATACATTTAAGCAGGTGTGTTTAATTATTTATAGTGCTAACATATGTCTCCCATGACAATATCTCTAAATCACTATAAATACCGAACCTTGCGTGTCCTTATTTATTGTATCGTCTTATTATTCAATAATTTCCGTTAGAGGTAACTTTAAACGCCACCCTCTAATGATTTATTATACACAACTTTGTTTTTTTATTTATTAACCTAATGTACACAACCACTAAATCAACGGGACAGTAAACTATTAAAAAAACTGTAACGTAAAGAAGACATATAAAACTAAACACCACAATGTGAAATAATATTTCTCAAATTTGTTAAAAAGTTTTTGTGTTTTTTTTTTGTCTAAAAAAAATACCATTTTATCAAAATAACATTACTCAAAATGAGAAATTATAAAAATTCACATTGAATTCAGTTTTCTAAATTCATTAACTAATTTATTTATTTATTGTTTCCATCAACGGCTAAATAGCATTTTACAAGTACATTACTAAATAAAATAGTACAAACTCGTTTAATACATACAATAATATTATAAAATGAAAACAAAAAGAGATGTATATATGTACGAAATACCTATCAGAATTTTTTTGCATATTATATCTAAACATTTTTAAAAAAATATACCAAAAACAAAAAGAAACAAAACAAATAGCATAAATAAATTATATACTATATAAAGTAAATTCAAAAGTGTCATTAAAAAAAATGAAACATAAAAACAGTTAAAAAATAAGCCATGAAACAAAATATAAAAAAGAGATGCCTAAAAGTATGTACATATATCTAAACAATATGCAATACATAAAATATATAGATGCAGAAAAAAAATTATATAATTAAAAACAAAAAAAATAATATAAATAACCAGTGAACAACAAAGTAACGTAAAAATAGATTACAAGAGAGATAGAAAAAGCTTTTATATTGAAATTTTTTTTTTCAAAGTTAACTCGTATCTTATATTGAAGACACATAAAATTAATAGATAATTTTTCTGACATAAATGTTTTTTGACATTGTTTTTAGTTAATCTTCGTGAAATCTGATTTTTATTTAAAGTCAAATTAAGTTTTAATTCGCTCTTACATAAGTTGAATTCATGCAGAGACATAAGTTTGGTTTCATTTATGAGGTCACTGTTGAATGGTTTATATTAGACCCGTGCCAATTATGTAGTATGTGACTTTAGGTTGGTTGGTGCAAGTTCGTAGCAAGCGCTAAATAAACCACATTGTAATTAACATGACTCCTGAATTCCGACCAAATGCACTCCTACATTACATACATGTTGGCAACAATACTAAATAATATTAACGTTGTTCAATATTCACAACACTGATACTAAGGTATACTCTGTCCTCGAGTCAACTCTAAATGAGTTTTATTAATACAATCTTTTGTGTGTTATTTTTTTGACTTCATTTAACTACATTTTCATAAATTAACTACATTCTATTCTGATCAAATATCTCTCCTGGATAAAGGACTTTTTCAAGTTTTTCCATCTATCTTCGTCCGGCGACAGGGATTATTCATCCCATCTTCTCTGTTGTTGATCGAAGGTTTTTTTTCATATCTCAAGGTCTCCATTTGAGGATTTTAGAACTCCATCTCTCAAGGCTCTATCTCGTCATATTTTTCTCTGCCTTATATTTTTCCAATAAATGCAGCACCGAAATTAAGGCAAGACTGGCCGCTGTCAATAGGTGCTATTATGGTCTAATAAAGCATATTAGGTCCAAAATACTAACAAGGAAAACAAAAATCCTAATTTATAAAACTCTTCTCAGACCTGTCGTAGTGTATGGATGCTGAATGCTGGGTCTTAACAAAAAGAGACGAAAACAGTCTCTTGATATTTGAAAGGTAAATCCTGAGAAAGATTTTTGGCCCAGTAAATGATAATGGACTTTGGAGGATGCGATATAACCACGAACTACAGGCATTATATGACGAACCCAACATTGTGCAAGTCATAAAAATGCAGTGATTGGGACATGTCAGCCGGATGAATGATGATTGTGTACCCAAAAAGGTTCTTAATACCAATCCAGAGGGCAGAAGAAGTAGAGGTAGGCTCAAGCTAAGATGGCTGGACGATACAGAAGATGACATAAGAGCGATCGGAATAGCAAACTGGAGGAGAGCGGTGGAGGACAGGGACGGCTGTAGAAGGATTCTGGAGAAGGCCAGGGCCCACACAGGGTTGTAGCGCCAATGATGATGATTTAGTTTTCCAAAAGAATATATATAAATAAAATACGAAACAATCGTCCGATAAAAAGGAATATAAATAGTAATTAAACTTATCTCTTTGATTTTTACTTGATGTACATTTCGTGAAACTTAATATTATTGTAAACATTAAACGATTCTTTCCCATGGGCCAAACATTTATAAGTTCTGATCCGTTTCGTATAAACCCTTCTGCTACCCCGTAGATCAACGAGAAGTGGGGTAAGTTGAAAGGTAGGTGAGTATCTGTTGAAACAATGTGCCATGTTACCACAAGTTTCATGTCACCCCCCCGATACAATTCTCACCCCCAACTATGATTATTATACAGACACAATTTACATTTGGCAAATTTAATAAGGAAACAATTCCACAAGTTATATGGAACAAATATCTGTCAGGTTGACAGATGGGACAAATTTATTCCAAACGTACGGAAAATTAGACTGTATTTAATCAACTGAGCTTTTATACAAAGATCGATATCATCTTGTTATAATTTGACGATGATCATGATGAAAACAGTATAGTATTGGCTCAGTTTGTAAAAGGTCTGACTGTAAAATCCTGCATAGTTTTTAATAATTACCATTCACAACATCGAATTGCATTGAAATTTATACAACCAATCTAAGGCAGGGTTTTTTAATAATAATAAATGGATAAATTATACAGTGACATTTTTTTTATGTTTACTTCAAGAATGCTTGACAACAATATAAATTAAATTAAATTAAAATATTAACTAGAACACTTAATAAATATACGAGTTTTTGAATAAATGAATTCTTTACTGTTTTTTAAAACGATTTCACTGTCTATTTATCTTAAAAATATATATATAAAAACTTATTCCAAATTTCTTATTAATATCGTTGGTTTTATACCCTTGTAAAATAATACTAATTCTTCCAACCAACCCAACTTAAAGCCACGTATATTCGATATAATTGACAAGAAAAATGACTGCAATAAACATATTGATTACGCTTATCTTTCTTAACATGTCATGTCAGGTTCCCCTGACTTTATCAATAACTTTGGAGAATATCTTCTATTAGGCAAAATAGCTGCTTCATAATCTTCAAACTGGTTTGATCACGAAGTCAGGAAAGTCGCCTAGTTCGACTATTTTACGTCCCTCAGTCTTCAACTTGATCACAAGCTGATCGCTATCTGAATATAAAGTTTTTCAGCCTTTAATTATTTTATAAAAATTAGAGGCCGCTAAAGGACCATCATTCAAGAATTATTCGTCAAAGGTTTATTTTGTTTTATCTAAAATATTCGTGCAGATTTTCACGATCTATATCGTAAACCATTTTCACTTACCTATTTGAGGCAGTTTTGGAAAATGTAGATATAGTACATATTATACTAAATTTGTTTTATCAAGGATAGACACATATTCAAATAAAATCAAAAAAAATGTGCCTTTTTCGATAATATAATCATTATATAAACTCTGCCACATATTCAATATTATAAATCATATTTCCAATGCATAGTTAACACGCAAAAGCTACCATAATCGATATTTAATTTGAAATTGATGATTTTCATACACGGTTTTAACCATAAATTATTCTCTTTGTAGCCAACCAGCGTTTCCATTTTAATCTTCGATTAGTATAATACACTTATAACATTATTGTGGTAAGTAGTATCTACATACATAAGACAGCTCAAATAGAGAATAATTTCATCAGAAAAAATATTGGATTCTGGCCTTGGCTTATATTTATTCTAATGTTTTTTTTTTTTTGTGTATATTTTTAACAGTATTTTACAAACCTTAACAGAAGTTCCAAATATGTTTTATTTGCAGGGTTTAGTGCCATTTTCATCTAAAATATCAGATTTCATCTCGATTCTCTTCTATGTAAAACACTATTTTTTTACTTTAACATACCAATGATTTTACTAATTGTAAATCTTATAAATTGCGCAATATTGTCAGTTTTATAATTCGGAAAACAGTTGTATGAAAACAAATATTATAAAATAATATATTCATCAATAAACTTGTCACTTGCATTTTATGTATTATATATTTTCCTTTTTATTTTTTCTCAGGTAACTAACAGGTACTATGTCAAATATTAATTCACCACAAACTCGCCACAATCTGGGGACGTACGATATTAATCTCCACCGGGAGTCGATCCCGGGACTTTTGTAACAGCAGACACCTAACAAACAGAGCCACGAAGGATGAGACTCGAATTTGCCGTTGTCCGCGGTTAACTAGTCAGTTTTAACTTAATATAATTAGCACATGTGATATCAATGTAGAATCGATTGAATTATATTTAAGAAAATGTTAAAACGTTTTTTTGAGCTTTTGTTGTTAATCAAATAATTTTTTTTTTTTTTTTAATTTAAACAAAATCTTATAAACCAGTTTGTTTTATTATGTTGATAACCTACTGACAAACAAAGCTAAAAAAACAATAAGAGGTGGGGTAAGAAAGTACACAAAGTAAGGTTAATTTGTCTAAATTTATCATTTTCTCCCTCTATTGTACTATATTTACCTAATTATAACCTCAATGTTAATCGAAATAATACCTTTTGTATCTCGCTAGCGTATTAATCTTATAATTGAGGATCTAAATTAAACAATTTATCTTCCATTATGTTTAATCTATGCATATATTATACCTTCGTTTGATTTTGAGGTTAACTAAACAATTGTCTTCTTATTTAGAATATAAAAATAACATATCAAAATATATAAATATAGACACTAATGTTATACCAACTGAAACATTAAAAACACTCCTACAGTTTTATTCCTACAGTCAACATGTTTTTTTTTTGGTCACACAGTCAACATATTAACAAGTAGTTATATCGTTTATTGATAACAGCTTCTAAGCTAGGGCTTGCAGCCCGCTGCGCGGTAAATGACCATCTCCGGCCGTTCATAGGCGTTTGTTGACAATTCTCTCACACGAGAATATGGTCAAAAGACTGTCGATTTATTAAGAGAAAGAAATCCTCTCAAACAAATCGACAGTTGGATTAAAAATCCATCCACACACGTTAAAATTTGCTTCCTCGTCTGTTTGCCCAAATTTATACAGAGCACGACCGATTTGCAAATATTCAAATCAATCCCGTATAGATGCGAGTGTTGAAGGAAGAGACGAGATATAAAGAGTAGAGAATCAGTATTGAACTCTACTCTGCTGCGGTGGTAATACATGCATTCCGTTTATTAAAACGAAAACAGTTTCACGCTGTTACATGAAATTTAGTAAGGCAAATATTAGAGTACGTGACTATAGCCTTGTTTAACCTATACCCGGGATTTTACTCATCCGAATTTCCCGACACAACCCCCCTCCTGGCCTCATCCCACACCTCTACTTCCACCCCCTCTTTCCCTCTTTCTATTTAACAACCATCCCTCTCTCAGAGAGTAGTACCTACGGGTCTTCCACCACTTTACGAGTCTTGACTTTAAATCCGGGCCAATTCAACTTTACATATTTGAGAGACGGAGATAGAGAGAGTTACAAACTTTAACCAATTTGCTAATGATTTCGCAATTATCATCTGACGGACACTGAAGTTTTCTTCTGCATTTCGAAATGGCAGTTTTCTCTACTCTGTCGTTTGGTAAACGAATGTATAATTGTTGCTGATGTCCTCAGTACGAAGACATAGGGAAATCAAGGTTAATTGATTGATATTTTTATTGACAAACTTTTAAACATCCCAATAGAAACGAAGTTGGGATATTATAAAAGAACCAGGAACTCAAGGCACCTACAGAGCTAACGACTTGTCATCAGCTGGTTTACGTGATAACTTTATGCGCTTGCACAACGTTCACCAATTATGCCTTCTTATTGAGTTCCCTTATAAATGTAATTTTTGAAAGTTCTATATATATGAATAATGTGTAACAATTTCACCTAAAACACATTATTACTATTGCCATCTATGATGTAACGAAGAAACCTTTTTGTAACGCCATCTATTAAGAAATGGGTTTATTTGAAAACAATGAAAGCAACAATTCTTATAAATGTCCTTATAAACTCAATAAGAACGTATAATTGGCTAACGTTGCTCAAGCGCATAAAGTGATCACGTAAACCAGCTGATGACAGGTCAAGCACCGTAGGTGCATTGAGTTCCTGATTCTTCTATAATATCCCAATTTCGTCTCTATTGAGATGCTAAAAAGTTTTTCAATACAAATATCCTTTGACTCCCGACAGGGAAAAAAACCAATGTTTGCGTATATGCAATTATTTTATTTTATTTTTGTTTTATTTTATTTATTTTAGGTTACATACAGTTTTTAAAAATTAACATAAAGTCTCAAAATGAATTAACAAATACAAAACCAAGATTTTAACACCAATTACTAACATAGGTCTTACAATAAACAATCATAAGTACAAATAAAAAAAGAGAAAAACCAAAAAAGGATAAAAAAAACATTGAATATTAAATAAGCAAATAAATAAATATATGCATACAAGCTAGAATGTTTGGGAAAGGATAATGGATAGGAATAGAATGGGAAAATCAGGAATAGAATATCAATCATCGAGAAAGCCTCAACATACTCTTAAAAAAATATTCTATCAATTAATTAATATTTCAATCATTTTTTAATTGTTATATATTTTTTTAAATAGTGAATATGTTCTTGTAACAAGTACATATACATCCTTATATATTCCTTCAATTTAGCATAAATATCTTTGCTATAGGTGAATGGAATCGGTCGTGGCAGGATTCGAACTCACCACCATTGAATTACATACCCAGCACGCTAACCGCTCTTCCACCACCCATCTTTATGCTTTAGATTTTTTTAATATATCGTGCACTGTTTTGTTTCATAGATAACCTCAGTTTTACTATGTATAACATGAGCATTGACATTTAACACTTAACTAATAACACTATGCACATATTTATGTGTAGTTGACATTTTTTTTTTATTTAAAAAAAATGAATATGTCCTTGTTAAACAAGTACATATACACCTTCCTACGTTCCCGAAAATAAACATAAATGCTTGAGGAGTAGGTGAACAAAATCGGTCGAGGCAGGATTCGAACTCGCGACCACTGGATTACTAACTCAGCGCACTAGCCGCTCTGCCATCGATCCGTCATATATTCACTTGATTCTTCATTAGGTACTCATATTTATCATTTATTTTATTGTATTGAAGCAATTTTGAAATCAATGTTTGTCCAGTTTTATTTCAATATGATCTAAAAACGAATACCTTCTTTTTTTCTAAAAAAAATAGTCATTTATAGACTTTTAATGTCTTGTGGAAGTATAGTTTTGAAAAATAGACAAAAAAACTACGAATGTAAAAAGTACAATTTATTTTGTTAAGGCAGTTGATGTTCTTTCAAAACATTTAACTAATGTCAACATTACGTTGTTGCGTATAAAGTAATTACTGAATTACCAAACATGAGACTCTATAGCTGTGTGTATTATTAATATGCATGTTTATGGCGGATGAGCATAGGAAAATCTTTTGGTTTTTCGTCCTCAAAGGACGCTTATAACAAGCTTATTAGTGTAGTACATACGTAGTTTCATGCTTTTATGAATATATTAACATTTTTTGAACGCCGGAGAAGGATTTTAGATTAAGGGACACATTTTATAATGACGTGAGTAAAAAAATGCGGCGTGTTTATTTTAAAGCAAAATATGAATTCTTTGTCGAACAGTTGATTACAAATTAAAAATGGGCGTATGTAAATATTGTTACATTTTAAATATGTAAAATAAAAAGAAAACGGTAAAAATGAGATTGAGCTTAAGACATGTCTCTTCAATATACTTAACGTAACACGTATTCCATTCCGTATATACAAAAAAGTGCAATAAAACTTAACTTGATACAAAAATTCAATAGTAAAACGTAAGTTTCCTTTTTTTACACCTTCTTCTTCTTCTTTCGTGTCAGCAACGCATTGTTGCGTTGCTGTGGTGGTAGGATTGGCCAGAGAATTTCTGTTACCAGGGGGCACCGCGTGGAGGTTCCTTCCGTGCTCCCCAAAAATAAATAATAATAAAAAAAAATAATAATAATCAAAAAAATAATAATCATATATTTAATCATATATTGTTAATCATATATTTTACACCTGTAAAATATATGATTAACCTATTTAAAAAGACGTTTATTAAATTCATTCAATTATTGAATTGATCAAATTACATTCAGATACTTTAAATGAAAGGTACCAGATTCGTAAAATGATAGACTATAGATTACTCACGATATTAAAAACTATATTTTTCTTACAACTTTTCAGACAAATTCACTAAATAATAAACATACGAAATTAACAAGAAAGAGAAGAGATTGGCACTGAATTGCGTGGTTTGCTTGTTCAATTAAATATCCCCCTAGCGCCGAATTTCAAAAAGATCGATGCTCGCTGATTGGACGCTAGGAGGAGTATGCGTCCATTTGAAAGAGCGATCGCTAGGCGCTGTTCCACCACACACTCTTAACTTTAACGTCACTTTTCTGGCTGTACTGTAGTTTTGTTTTTAAACTATTTTTAAATTAACTTACCGATCAGTAACAGCTCTGAAACTTTCGGAATTTGTGTATTCCTGATGACAATGCGTGTTAAAACTGTCAGCATGATTGACTTGAGATTTTGATAAAATTGAAAAATTTTGTATTTATGAACTTATATCATCATTAGATCCATTTTGAAACTATGGATAGAGTGTCCTTAATTGTTTTTATTTATTTGTTTTGAGTATGATATAATATCAATAAGGATACCTTTTAATTATTTATTTTTAAAGATGCCGCCACAAATTATTGATTCATTTATTCGAGAAATGAATATTTTAACGTAATTTTTTCTACTGTTTCGAACTGTACAAACTTCACGCTGTTGAATAATTTCATATACCCACTAAACAGTACGCATTCATTCTGTTGCTGTAGATAGTAGGTATAGAGGGAAATTCCTTGCCCGATATTTCGTATCCAAATATTGTATTCATGAAGTATCGCCGTGGGAGATATTATAATATAAGAGTATGTTGGGGGAGGTTCTGGCTCTTCTAATAGCGGAATAAGTATGGTAAACCGTTATAAAGGGGGTAGAGATGAGCGAGCAATATGATTTAATGGTCTGCTCCGTGTCGTTAATACGAGGAACACACCGCACAAATAATATCACCTGATTATATAAAGTCTTGTTAAATATTCAACATTATATACAGAGTAGTGTACACCACAAACTGAGAGACTCACAGGTAAACAAGTAGCTTAACACGCGTTTAACTATAGTATATGGTTGAACATTTTTTTACTGTTCATTGAATTTCAGATTAATGCAGTATCACCGCATCAATTTAAATAAGAGTGCGGATTTTATGCGGTTTTAATACAAGCGGTGCAAAAATTTATATGAAAATGATTCAAAACACCTCATCTGTGTTCCCGCAGCCATATTGTGTATTACTAGTTGCATGTAACACATGAGATCCAACTTTCGATAGCGATAGTATGTATAGTTGAAGAATATGTACCAAACTATAAACCCATAAATACAAATTATTGAATATTTTCAGATATTTTGTTTTCTATACAACATATATTATGTAGGTATGTATGTCAAGATAGGATAGTATGGAGGAAGTTCCTTTTTTCCTACCCAGAATATGAAAATAGCATGATGGTATGTATGTTTGGAGATGAAGTATCAAACTATTAAGTCTTCTTACGTATTGTGTATAGGCGACTGCCATACAAAATGTATGAAGCGATGTCGTCACTAAATTCAATTTTTAAAAAAATTGTTAAAAAAAAATTGAGATCTTCTACTACAATGTTAATATTTTTTATAGAAAATTAAATTATCTAGTTGGGGTGTTTCGGCTTTTTTCGATAATTGTATAAGTTTTGGAATTATAGGCAGTTAAACTCATAAATTTATCAAAAAAAATATTTTTCTTAATAAAAAGTGTTTGAGAAACCCTGGAATTTTTTTGAAAAATTAATTTGAGATTTTTTATTTTTCTATGTTTGTACCAATTTTCAGCGTTCTAGCTTTTATGGTTTCTGAGATATATGGAAAAATAAAATAAAAATTCAAAAGTTGATAACCCCTGACTGAAACAAAAATTCAAAATTCTGAGTATAAAAGTTTTGTAGGCCTATAACTGTTTATATATTCTGAAATTTCGGGCTCTGTAAATTGAGCAGATCAAAAGTTATAAGGGGGGGGAACACACAGACACACACACAGTCACACACACACACACACACAGACACACACACAGACACACACACAGACACACGAAATGTTCTACTCCGAATTCTGAGTAAATCCGTGTATGGAACATATATGCTGCGTAGCCTCTAAGTTGGTGTTTTTTGACTTCAAAGTTGGAAAAGCCGTGAAAAAAGTAGACCTCTCCATACAATTCTCGCGTATTCTGGCTTGATACATTGTCGATATGTTAAGAGAACAAAGTTCTCCTGAACAAATCGACAGTTGGATGATAAATCGTTGAGGATAGTTGGTTAGGTGGATGTGCGGCGTCACGAGAAGAGATAAAATACGTAATGAATATATAAGAGGTAGCCTGGGTGTACGCGATGTATCCGATAAGCTGATGGAGAATAGGCTGAGGTGGTTCGGGCATATCCTTAGAAAACCGCCAGAATATATAGGAAACACTGCACTGGACTATCGAGTGTCTGGCAAAAGATCCAGAGGGCGTCCCAAAAAACGATGGAAAGACCTGGTAGCTGAGAACATGCAGGAATGTGATGTCTCTGAGGACGATGCTCAGGATAGGGCGAAGTGGAGGAGCGCAGTGAGGAGAGCTGACCCCACCACCATGTGGGATACAAGCTAAGGAAGAGAGAGAGAGAGAGAGTTGAGGATAGTTGGTTCTAGAAGCGTCTATGGACTTTGATTTAAGATTTATTTGAGCTCAAAAATAAACACGTCAATCTCATAACTTAAACATACTACTGTAATACTGAAAAATAAAAGTTCTAAGACAAGCCTTCAAGAAGAATTGTCTAGGATTGTCATTAAATTTATTGACAAGAATAGTCATTCGTCCTAAGAAAGAAGCAACTCGTTGAAACCAGACATTTCGAATAACTCATTTGTGATTTGAAAAAAAGTAATTATAGGTTATAAATAAATTCAAAATACATCTATTGATAATTTACTTGTATTAATTTTAATTTTACTACGCAATTATTATTGTTTCTAATAAAAAAAACAACGATCGCAAGACACATAAAACATAAATTTAAAAGAAGCAGTGATTCATCTCTTATTTTATATTTGAATGAATTTTATTACTAAAAAACTAACGAAAAATATTATTCATAAATATATTTTTGCCGTATATTTTTTATTTAAGAGTTTCATAGGTTATTTAAATCGTCATAAATTTCACTATCTGTAATTTAATAAAGGAATATAACATATATTTTAATATTTGTACTTTGATTCTCGAATTATTTTTTTTTCGTAGCAAAACTCTACAACTTTATTTTACTTGTAAGTGAATTTATGCAGAATTGAGATAAATTCCTTTATCCATTGAAGCGTGTTAGTTGCCTATTTCGTTATGGAAATTTGTGATGAGACCTGTCGTAAAAATTGACAAAACTCGGTGTATAAATATAGGAAAACTTTAAACCATCCTATGATATTCCATTTCATTCCTGAACTTTATCTACAACTTTCCAAATTTTCCTACACATTTCAAACTTTCCCCTTTTAGTTCCAATATTTTTTGTTTTCTTTGAATTTACATTATTTCATGTCTTTTTATTTAAATTTTATCCTTAACGAGGTTGTCACTTACACTTTTTTCTACGTTTTGACTCCCTTATTTCAATTTTACATACTATATGAATCAAATCTATATTTCAACATTAATTGCAATTTTAATTTTATCAAAATTAAACGCATGTTCACATATACATTTTATAACAAGTAAGTTTATTAAAGATTTTCTTTGAGTATTTTCCAAGTAGCACTTTTTCGCCATTTCATTTCTCTTTTGTGACATTTTTTCATTTAACCAATAAAATTTTTTCGTTCAATCCACAACAACTTGATACAATTAGAGATTTTTTTCAATTTGTTTTAGTTTGAAACATTATTTTTTCAAACAAAAATATGCTGCCACAAAATGTATTTAGTTTTTTTCTAATTCCTATTTCTGTAAAATTACACTTAGATAAGTTCAGTTTGTCGATCGACAATTCTTGATAGAACTCCATTGTACGTTGATATGTTATAAAAATATAAAAATACTTGGTTAATGTTCTATTATATTTATTGGATTATTGACGCGTTTCGTGCAAAGCACATCGTCAGAATAATGCTCTACAAGACTGAGACTAGTGGTTATATACAAAATTTACATGACAGGTGTATAAAAATGTTGGTTTTTGAACGGTTGAAAAGAAGTTATATAATGCAAATGAATCTATACAAATCTACGTTTTAATACAATGAAAGTAGTTGGGTCATTGGTTGTAGTCCCCTGTGTCCATTAGGTCTGTAACAAAAGAAAACGACAGCAGTAAAATTCGAAAGGTAAATAATATTGTATTTATTGGTTTATTGTTATCTTTTAAGTATGGTTAAAACCAATGTATTTCATAGATATTTGGTAGTTATAATTATGAATAGCTTAATTTTAATCTTAATGCATTTCATAAAAATATAATGCATTTTATAAAAATAAATATAATATAAAAATATAATTATAACTACCAAATATCTATGAAATACATTGGTTTTAACCATACTTAAAAGATAACAATAAACCAATAAATACAATATTATTTACCTTTCGAATTTTACTGCTGTCGTTTTCTTTTGTTACAGACCTAATGGACACAGGGGACTACAACCAGTGACCCAACTACTTTCATTGTATTAAAACGTAGATTTGTATAGATTCATTTGCATTATATAACTTCTTTTCAACCGTTCAAAAACCAACATTTTTATACACCTGTCATGTAAATTTTGTATATAACCACTAGTCTCAGTCTTGTAGAGCATTATTCTGACGATGTGCTTTGCACGAAACGCGTCAATAATCCAATAAATATAATAGAACATTAACCAAGTATTTTTATATTTTTATAACATATCAACGTACACTTAGATATTTTTATCCAACAATTTTATTCATGTTTAATCAATATGATATAATTTTATGATAGAGGAATATTCTTATTTTGAGAATGTCGACCACATTGAAGTAATTTACTAATACTAAGTCTGCTTAATACTTTGTACAAAGAAAACACAAATACAAGAGCACGCAAACTTACAAATGGTGCCCAATACACAATGTACGAAGATAAAAGATATAACGAAGCATCTAGATTAGTAAAGTTTTAAATTGGAATTATTTTGTCGTTTTTATTTTCACCATATCTTCAAACCACTACAGTGCTTTTTTCAGTACCAATCCTTTACTAGCAATTTATTGCAGTATAAAATTGGTAACCAAACCTCCTGTTAACTTTATTTCTAAGCTGTATAGTTGTAAACTTGTCATACTATCAACGTTGTACGTTTATTTTGTACGACAACCGTTTAGTTTAAGAGCAAAAAGGAACGCCTTTTCAACGTTGTATCAATGAATGCACATCAAACATAACGTAGTATCTAAATTTATACAAAAAACACCATTTTTATACTTATTCAACATATATTTTTGTTGTTAGTTGTTTTTCCTAAGTTTACATTCATTTACATATCTTTCGTTAATTATTACGTTTGATTTCAATACAATTTATTATTTTAATCAATTTATTTTTAATTGATGTCTGTTTTTTTAACTCATTGTATTGTTACATCCTGAATTTTCACATATTTTTATCGGGTGTACATCAGTTAGTGTTTCTATATATTTTTTTTATTCCCCAGTTTTACCTTCAAAACACAAACCTACTTTGAAAGAATTTTATTTGTTTTTATAAACTTTATTTTATTACTTTCAGGCAGATATTCAACTGGACTTAAACATCTGACAAGCAGGAATCTTGACCCTGCGCTCAACTTTAACATAATAATATCTATATATATTACTATAATCATAATATTCTAATTTGTGATGTACTGTGCTGCCATACGATAAATAAATAAATAACTGAGGAGGAAATGGTTAGTTCTGAAACAGGTCGCAATTTCAATTTCAAGTAATAAAATATAGTAATTAAAATTTTTGTTATTTGTCACAAAGTTAATAATTAACAATGGTGGTGATTATAGAACAACAAACAACGATTGACTTTTGACATTATCACAATACAAAATGGCGGCAATCGTCAATATTGAATGGTGGTTATTCTGGACGCACATCAATGGATTGGTCTATTGAAAAGTGATTGAAGTCATAACAAGCGGTCAAAACGTGTTGTTTGAATTACAGTTTAATGTTTTAATCTATTAAATATTTGTATCTTCAGTTCAAATGGCACAAGAATATGCAGCTTTTGCTTTAGTTAATGATTTAGAGGAAACTGACGGAATATTACCTATGATGTAAAGATAAAATACATAAATTTTAACATTGTTGTTGGGATGCATGTATATTCATTACATTTTATGTAGCCGACATTTTGGATTTTTTTATACGTATTGGTATCGAATATTCTTACTCAATATTTGATGATACAAATACAAAAAAGATTCATGAGTCAAAATAAAATATATTTATAACCTAAACTTATAAGAGAAGATTTATGTGGGTACATACATATTGTACATACGTATTTATAACCTAAGTAACTAACCGTAATTTTTTCCTTTTAAATATGCGTACTTATGTTGTTCAAAAAACCTTGTCATATCCAAATATAATATTTTTATTGATTTGTATTATTTTAGAAGTGATGTTTACATAAAAATATAAGCAGATTTAGTGAATAAAACAGATGTTTAGTTATAACAGAATAATCTGAAAATAGTTACATTTGCTTTTAACCATAGACAATACTATAGCATGTTCAGAATAATCAGAATGTGTATCATTGGACGACAAATGATTTGGCAAACAATAACAGCTATTGTTATAGGATTCATTTCAATACAATCATAAAGTTTTCAGAATAACCACCATTATCTTGTTTTCCAAAACAAGTTGTTGGATTATATTCTTCACATGATTTGTAAATGTTTTTTTTTTGCTTCTTTTGCTGTTGATTTCATCACCTACAAATGAATTTAGTTCACCTATAAATGATCAAATGTCCAAGGACACTGCAGCATTCGTCTATTTACAAAAGTAATAACTGTTTCATAAAAAAATCGCCTGTATATTTTAGACCAACTGTGAACTACCTTATTGTGTGAATGCACAATACAAAACAAAATATAAAAGAAAACTCTTTCGTAACAAAGAGACTATACAACAACAATAATTCAATTTATAGCACGAGATTTTCTCTTAAAACAAATTTTTCTCTAGATCCATGTGATGTTTTCCCACCGTCCCACTGAAGACTCAACTTTCGTGAATCTATGTTCTAATTTTATATAGCAGTGTTTTATGGAAGGTAAATTAAGGCAATATTAAATTAAATTTATTTAGAAATATACTAAAATCGAATATAGGTACCTAAGTTAAGTCTATCGATCAATTTATTATTTCATTTTAAAAATTATTATTTTCGGTAGAATTCCATATTGATATTCTACCGACGAACGGGACGGACAATTGAAACCAGACTTAAAGAACATAAACGCTGTTTAAATGGACTCGGTTTTTCAGAATTTGCAAACCACCTAATACAAGAAAATCATACATTTGACAATACAAACACCCAATTATTACATAAACACACATACGGACTGAAACAAAACAATCTAGAGACATTAGAAATACACAAAGCAATTAATAATCACAAGAAAATAATAAATAATCAGACGCAACCCTACACTTCACCACTACTGTCCATGTTCCCGTAAGGTCAACGCTCACCCCCTCCCTTGCCCCCGCTTTCTACTACACCCTTGACACTGCCACACACCACGCAAAATTAGTTTTCAGTTAGTATTAACTTACCTCTCACCTGAGGAAGATAACGGAGGTTATCGAAACATGTTGTGTTTTAAAAAATATAACTAGTGGAAACAAACAATGTTTATAAATTTATTTTAAAATATATTAATTCCATATTATTCGAATATTTTATAATTGCATAATATAATATGCGCATACGTACATTGGATCTTTTCCCAAGTTTTTTTTCCCAAGTAGTCAAGTTTTTTGACGAATGAGAGATTTGAATATTATAGGAGATCCGGAAAATTAACCGCCATAACCGGGAACGTTTCGCAACAATGCCAAATATGTATGTTTATTGAGTTCCCTAATAAATCCAAATATGCATTTTTATTGAGTTCCCTAATAAATCCAAATATGCCTTTTTATTGAGTTTCCTAATAAATCCAATTGTTGAACGTTCAATATTTATGTTAATTATTCAAAATCAATATCTGTTCACTTGAAAATAAGCCGAAAAACACCATCGCCCTTTATATATGTGACGAAGAACCTTTTTTCGAGCAAGAGCTTAATGATAACGTAAACCAGCCGGTGACAGGTCATAAGCCCAGTAGGTGCCTTGATTTTCCGGTTCTCCTTTAATTTTTAACTTAGTATCTATTGAGATATTTCTTTGTAAAAAAAAACTCCAAATTATTGCTTATATTTGGTTTTTCTTGTTATTTGTGAATATAATATTAAATAAGTTGTTTGAATTAATAATGTCTGAAATAAAAGTCTAGAGGTGTGAGTTTACAATATTTAGCCTTTTTTTATTTTGGAATTTTGAAAACCATTAGACACAATATTGATTATATATTCTCTGTAGTTATTTTGCAATTATTAAATTTTTTATGTCTGCCAAACTGTTATTTGAACAAAACTGCTTACACAAAATATCCTAGATTCACTTAATTTCAAGAATATTTTTATTTAGAATAAAATCTCCGATTTTTTAGAATAAATTATCATAAAGCTTTTAATTTGTAATGATCCCACAAGACTGAGTTGTTTTTGTATATAATATTTCCAAGTCAAATACATTATTAAATTAAAATATATTTCTTTCTATCTGAATATTGTATCGACTTTGTATACTTGTCTATTTCAGATTGTGTATACTTGTTTATTTATCCTGTTTCATTTATCTTATTGTTTTTGTAACGTAGCGGAATAAAATGAAGATAGTATATTGCATCTTATCTTTTATCATAATCTTTTCAAATAAATGTGATCAAAGCATTATAGCATTTTGTTTTAGTTAATCAACAAAGCTTTGGTGCTTTGATTCATGGATGACTACTTCGATTTGTACTGTATTTCTAAATACTTAATCCGATCTATTTTATTGTGTTTTTTGTATTATCACATATACTAAATATACCAACATTATTCAAATAAATTTTTATATTTTATTTTTTATTAATACATATATACTTATAATTAACATTTTCACAAGACCATATCATCTTAATTGGCTCTCTGTGTATTTTTCTACTCCAAACCTGCCCACCTCACCAATTTCATTTCGTTTACATATCACTTTTTTTATATTTAAACCTTGCAAACTTACAGTCAAACTGAACAAAGCAGAAATCAGCTACCGTAAACTCCAAGGGTCTCTGAAATTGCATTTTCATATTATATTTTAGTATATCTTAAAATATCAATATTCTTTAATAAAAACATAAATGTAACATACCCTTTGGATGAATGAATTTTGGAAATAGTTAGTTCTGCAGAGAGGCAATCTGAAAGTTAGATTTGTTCAAGTATTACGAGAGGGACAATTAATGGAGAGACTCAGAGTCAACGGCGCCATCAATAATTTTATGTAGATATGTTATGTCTGCAATGTTACGTCTATTTTCTAGTGTTATTTTATGATGAAGAGCGGAAAGGATTAAGGCAGGACAGCATTTTCATTTATTCGTGTGTGCCTTTACCACGAAACTACGAAAATACCAATACTAAGATTTTGAAATATTCGTACTGCAGGTAAAGAACTATAGTACATATACGAGTACACAATATGAAATAAAATGACCTTTTAGGTTGGACAATAACACCTTACCCTTTACCGCTACCCTCCAAGTCTCCTTAGGATGATGGAGGAAAAATATTACATCCGGAGGTACAATAGACAAGAATGGATGGGTCCCACAGCTAGTGAATTACATATGAGACCGAGTCCCCTCTCAAACAAACTATCCAGGTCTGCGTCTGGATCCTTTGGGAATGTCAGGCCAAGGACAAACAAATATTTTCTTGCAAAAACACAGAACGGGTATTGAATAACTGAGATACAATAATACTCGATTCCGTTAAAATAAGTCATAATTTCGGGCAAACAAACGATTATTTAATTTTATACGTTTGTTTTGATTCCATTCGTCGCTTTCAACTTTCACTTCAATCTTCGTTATTGGTCTTAATGTTTTTGAAGTAATCTCAAATCTTTATTCAAGTAACGTTTTGATTTCTCGCAATAGTGCTGTTTAGAAATACTAACCTATCGCTTTTAATTTATTAGTTCTTCGGTTTTAAATAACAATGACCTTTATTTATTTTATTTTATTTTATTTTATTTTATTTTACCAAGGACAGCACATAGTACATGCATACAATTATTGAAATTAAATAAATAAAAATACAAAAATAACATGTACCTCTTACGTACTATACCTAATATCAAAATAATACAACAAAAAAGTGTGAATTAGTGGGGTGCGCGCATGAGAGAAGAGTAATACATGTGTGAGTGAAAGAGATATCTAGAAAGAGTGTGAGTGTGTGGGTGTGTATGTGTGTGTGTGAGAGAGGGTGTGCATGTGTGTGTAGACGAACATATATTGACAGATTCATGATTTGGGAAGAAAAAGAAAATATATTGCTGAGGGTGGTTGTGAAAAATAAAATTAATCAGTACCTAATTGTTATAATGTCACGATGTTAGATATAAGTTTATTTTTGAATGTTATATGTGAATCGAAAAATATGTCTAAGTCGGCATTTTTTTCGTAAGAGTTAAATAAAAGTTATATTACAAGTATAGTTATCCAATTTAACAAAAAACACACAGAAAATAATGAATTTATAAATTATAAAGATTCAAACCTACATAAATATTTCGCAAATAAAATCAATTTCAAACTATCCGTTGCTAAAATTGATGCTTACCAACTGTGCCACGGCGGTCGGCACAGTTGGTAAGCCGTTCGGTTTCTGTAGGGGCGTTATTTCTCACGCAAATGTTGGTTCTCTGGGCTGGAAACACTGGTTAGTTGGAAGAAATTACCATTCGGCAATAAACTCGCCACTTGCGCAGAGTGTAAGGAAGTGTTCATTTTTATTATTATATTTAAAATGATACAAGTGAGATGAATATTACTGTCAAGTAGGTATTTAATATAGAGAAAATTGTTTTTGTGCTAATAGAAAGCACATATTTTGTGCTAATAGAAAACACACCAACTTTCAAGTTTTTATTTTAATGAAACAAACATTGATTCAAACTATATTCTGTTGGTATTTTCTTTTATTTTTTTGTTCATTAAATTAACACATTTTCTCGTCAAACGAGCGATCTTCTTTAAAAAAAACATTCCTAACATTGTTACGTTCCGTTCGAAAAATACTAAAGACTTAAAAATGTGCAAAGAATTCCGTATTTATTGATTTTTCATAAATCCGCCTCGAACCGGACTTAAACTCTCAATCTGTTGTAGCAGTCTCTCCCACTCCAAGGGGTTGTCAGTCTTCAGTTCCTCGACGAATTCGCTTTTTATTAAGACAAAAGGGAAACAAACATTCCGAGGATAAGTCTCTCCTTCCGCTGATAAAGCTGCGAAAACTTAAAAGGAGAAAAGAAAACTGAGCGAGGCTTAACCGAATAACGCTTCCCCTCGAATGCTATGCGTTAACGTCGACTCCCTTATTTATTTTTCCACCCTGGCTCGAGAGTTCTGAAGCAGAGCGTCGGGACGCTTCTACGTCACCGTGACCCGAGACGCCCGCCGTAGCGGCGTCGACATAACGGCGATACGACACTTGCGTTATCAGGAAAACTACAAAAATGCGATTAGCCGCAAAACCCGTATTACGACTATATTTTATTTCAATTTAACTACCGAATTATATTACGAATTATATGCGTATTTATTCACTGTGTTATATTTTATTATCGTATTCATCTGGCGCAACAATTTTATATGAATTTCTAGCAATTTATAGAAACTAGGTTAAAATTCACCTGTGAAGTATCGTTTGAGAATAGTATTTCTATCTTTTCTATTTATATCTGTGGTCTGGCAATACTGATGCTAGCAACCATTGAAACGAAGCGTTGTTTTGTCGGTGGATTAGTGTAAATGTGACAGTTAGTGTGAAGAGTTACTGAGAAGTGTGGTGAAGCGAATATTATCTTTGTGAACATTATTACAAGCTATTTCGGCGAAACGATGGCAAACAATCTCAAACTCGGCGACATCGTGAGGTCGTTTGACGGTGAAGGTGACGTAATCCAATGGTTGGTGAAATTGGAGTTGGTGGCCAAATTGAAGGGCTTAGAGAACATGGCGCAAATTATCCCGTTGTTTCTGGAGGGCGCAGCTTTCGCAGTCTATAATGAAATGGACGATAAACAAAAATCTGACGTGGAGGCCATCAAGGATGTGCTCATCTCTACATTTGCCTTAAACCCATTTAAGGCATACGAAAATTTTGTGAGACGAGTGTGGTGCGATGAACCAGTAGATGTGTTTCTCACAGACCTCCGAAAATTGGCGCGCCTGGCGGGAGTCACCTCAGACATGCTTTTGAAGAGAGCGTTTGTGGTAGGGCTGCCTTCATCGGTGTCCCGTGAGTTGCGCGCGATGTCTCAAGTAGAATCTCTTCCCTTGTCGCAAGTGGTAGAGCGCGCGCGCTCTCTGATGGCAGAGCTAGTAGACCAGCCAGTGGCAGCTGTCGCACGAGAAGACAGAGACGTAGTGAGGCAAAAATGCTGCTTCCGATGTGGTGGTCCTCACTTGATAAAGTTTTGCAAACGTCTCCCAAGGAAGATAAACTGTTGGACATGCGGAGCGGAAGGTCATGTATCCAGTAATTGTGGAAATAACCAGGGAAACGGCAGCGGGAGAGCTGGTGCGCCGGCAGTTCCCCCCAATATGGTGTAAAGGCGCTTCCCATAATCGATGTAGAGGTGGAAGGGCGTCGCGGTCGAGCGCTCGTCGACACAGGGTGTTCTCGATCTATCGTTACATCTGGATTGGGTAAAGGTTTTCGTATTAGAAATACGTGCGCAGTTGTAACGGTAGATGGAAGCAAGATACTCTGCAAAGGAGAAGTGTCAGTAGTTGTGTCTGTGATGGACCATACGGTGTCATTAGATTGTATTGTGGTAGAAAGACTTTTTGGTAGTGTGGAAGTCATACTGGGGATGGATGCCATACGAATGCTGGGAGGGATCATTGTAACTTCAGACCGTGTAGAATTCCTTGGGAAGAAGGGAAAGAAAGGTGCGCAGGTATGTCAGCAGTTGGAGGTCGAAGGTGATGCGAAAAGTCATTGTCACTCCGTGGCCGCTGCATCAAGAACGGAAGCCACAATTAGCGACTGCGATTTTTCTGCCTACTTCAAGGGAGATTTTTGGAGTGTAGAATGGTCGTGGAAAGATCAACCGCCAATACTAAAAAATGTCATCGAGGCATACAGTAGTGTAGATGAGCCAAGCATGAAGGCGCAGTTTGACAGTGAAGTCGAGAAATGGATTGATAAGGGATGGCTAAAGCTAACGACTCCTGCAGGACAAGGTGTCCTTCCTCTCATGGCAGTTGAGCAGTCGAATAAGAACAAAGTCCGCCCTGTCTTAGACTTTCGTGAGCTGAACGAGTATGTGCAATGCCATCCGGGGTCAGACGCGGCTGTGTGTGACGAAACTATCAGGCGATGGAGAAGAGTTCCAGAACCGGCGAAGCTAATAGATCTCAAGTCTGCCTATCTTCAGATCCACGTAGACGAAAGTAGCATGCAGTTATGTGAAAAGAGTGAGCCAAGGCCGATCTTGGGAAGACTATGTTGGGAACAAGGTGGAGTCTATGGTCAAGGAACTCCTAGAGAGAGTTAAGTTGGAAGACCCAGTTCGAGGCCGATGGTTAGTTCCTTCCGAAGAAAAAACTGGAAGGGTTTGGTGTGATGCGAGTGTCCTAGCATTGGGCGTTGTTCTGGAGATTGGAGAAGTAATAGTAGAAGATGCGGCTTGGCTTCGAAAATCTTCTGATAATGGGCACATTAATGTTACAGAGCTAGAATCTGTTTTAAAAGGAGTGAACTTGGCTCTGAAATGGGGGTTGAAAACTTTAGACATAATGTCTGATTCAGCCACTGTTGTGAGTTGGGTGCGCTCGACATATGAAGGAAGTTGTCGAGTAAGGGTATCAGGCATGGCAGAGATGCTTGTTAAGAGGCGGTTAGGTCTGTTCAAAGAGCTGGCAGATGAATATGACTTGACTGTTAAAGTCACTTACGTCGAGTCGTGCAAAAACAAGGCTGACGTGCTCACCAGAGTGAAGAAGAATTGGTTGGTGAAGGACAGTTCTCTAGAGGTCGCATGTAGTGCCAACTTGGTAGAGCTGCATGAGATGCATCATTTCGGTGTAGAAAGAAGTCTGTACTTGGCGAGATTAGTAGATCCAAGTGTGGAAAAGGAGGACATTCGAAGGTGCGTGCAGGAATGCCTGCAATGTCGGTCAATCGACCCTGCCCCTGTGACCCATGAAGGAGGTTCCTTGAGTGTGGACAATGATTGGGTCCGACTAGCCCTGGACTTCACTTACCACGGTGCAAAATGTTATTTTACCCTAATTGACTGTGGACCGAGCCGTTTTGCTATATGGCGTGAATCGATATCTGAAAGTGGAGCTGAAGTCACTCGCAACTTAGAGCAGATTTTCCGGGAACGAGGTCCGCCGAACGAGATCCTTATGGACAATAGTACGGCGTTCAGATCAAGGCAGGTTGGCACATTGTGCGAGAGATGGAATGTGCATCGAAGGTTTCGAGCAGCTTATCGACCAGCGGGCAATGGAATCATTGAAAGACACCATAGGACCATCAAACAGACAGCCGCCAGATGTGGGAACTCGCCGTTGGATGCTGTGTTTTGGTATAATTTGGCTGCTAAAACAGAAAAAGACTCGGCCCCATCCAGTAGACTCCATAAGTATTCCTGGAGACATCCTGCCGTGGAGCCACAGCTGGAGATAGAAAGAAATTCGAGGTTTCAAGTTGGCGAAAGTGTCCTCGTCAAACCACCGAATGCTAAATGTACCTCCCGTTGGAGTGTAGGCCGGGTGACAGGTGTTATCTCCCCTGATAATATCGTTGTGGACGGCACTCCGAGGCATGTCTTGGACTTACGAGAATTACCATCGAGGTACACTGAAGAGGACGACGGTCAAACAAATAGACCAAGCAACCAAGAAGTTGGTTTTCAAGGAATATCTCTTGAATCCGATGAAGAAGAGCAGGGACAAATGGAAGAAACTGATACGCAAGTGTTAGCAGGAGAGAGAACGCCACAGCCTGCCCGAACTCGTAGACCACCGGCATGGTTAGGGCAGTATGATTGGTGATGAAGACGTCAAGGGGGCGTGTGGTCTGGCAATACTGATGCTAGCAACCATTGAAACGAAGCGTTGTTTTGTCGGTGGATTAGTGTAAATGTGACAGTTAGTGTGAAGAGTTACTGAGAAGTGTGGTGAAGCGAATATTATCTTTGTGAACATTATTACAATATCGTTTCCCAGCATCCCGTAAGAACCCGGTAATCGATAATACAGCAGGCAAAATATTATGTAACATCTCTCATAGTTCAGCAATGAGGTTCACCACTCATTTTGATTGTTGCCTTTTTAGGCGAGAGGAGAACGGTGTTTGGGGATACATTCATGTATCGTGCTTTATTTCATAAGGTAACACACACCCTCACACCTGTCGCTGGTACACTGTGATGTGAATGAACAGTCAAGAATTAGCTTGAAGCAAAATCGAAATTTCTGAATGAATAGTTTTGTATGTTTATAATTTCAGACCCAAAGAAAGTATGAAATGTATGAATATATAAGAAATTACGTAATTTTGTTTATAAAAATATGTAATTTGGTTGATGACATGGTCTTTTCGGATTCGCCACCGTGATATTTCTGCGACAAGTTTGAAATATTATGGGGTTTTTTAAGTTTTTGTAATTTCGATTCGATGATGAATTAAATTTCATAGTAAATTTTTGCTTGTTGAATTAAAATTCACCAAAGTTACAAGTTTATTTAAAAAAAATGTACGTTTAATAAATATTAAATTAAATTTCAGCCATAATTGCAATTTCGGGACAGTTATTACTATTATTATTAAATGACAGCAATTATAAAAAGAGACGTGTCACACACTCGGACGATCAATCAAAAGGATTTTTTACAAAGAAAAAACTCAAGTGTTTCCTATTATATTATTAATGTAAGTATGATCCCTTATTCGGCTCACAGGTAAGGGTTCTTGTGTATTTGTTCTGACTCGGTAATCTTCTCTTTATACTCGAAGAAGAAGAGATGGGGTTGGGAGATCGTGTTTGATCTTGCCTTCTACATTTATGTCGTAATCAGGGAAGCGATGGAATTCTTTGACAAGTAATATTTATATATGACGTCTCTAACGAGTTGTCTTACATGAAAAAAAGAAATATTGCTTATTTCGGTACTTTTTTCGTAGATTAATAATTTCGCTGAATGCGTGATACAAAAAATCATGGATATTTTTTGTATTAATTTGTGTCGTTACAAATATCTCGAGTGTTCTGTGCCGCGAATAAAGTCAAAATCAACACTATATAATATTTTATGTATTATCAATATATGGTAAAATTTTAATAATACAACATTTATTTACTGCATAATATATGCTTTTAAGTGGTCTCATTTTCATAGACCAGATATACTGTCGTGCATCACTTCCAAAAAAAAAATACAATATTAAAATAAATGTTAGGAAATATTGCATAAAAATCAATGCCTTACAAGTGGTTCGGACACACTTATAGATAGACGAACTACACATTTCACAGTAGAAAGGATAAGAAGTTTAAGTAAGAAGTAAGTTTTTATTTCAAATTATTCTAGAAATTGGTTGAATTTTTTTTCATTAATACGGATTTTTTTCTTGTTTATATTATACGCATTTTTACTCTCCACACTATGGAATAGTGGAGAGTCATAATTTCACAATTTTTAAGCGTATTTTTTACATCAATTTCTCATCGGGTATCATGTAGAGAGTGCACACTGTGAGTTTCGTCGTGATGTGTTTGTATGTATGGCGTACGGATTATCCTTTTAGTGTCCTGTCTACAGCCCAAACTAAAAGTCCGATCGACTTCATATTAGTGCATAGACCTAGAGCTGATTAGTTTTCCTTAAATATCCATTAATTTCTTCTCTATGATCTGTCCAAATTTTCAAAATGCTCTCACGGTCTGGAAAATTGAGGTATTTTTATACTTTTATAACAAAATACACTCATCGAAAATGCATTCAAGGATTGTCAAAATTTAAAGAAAAAAATCTATGGTTTGCCATATCAATGTGAAATAAATTTCATATTTGTATAAAAAATGTATATAACAGAAGTAAAATTGCTTCTGTATGGGAAAATTGAGTGATCAAATTCATATTGATATTGTATGTTTCTCTATAGACAAGTGTATTTTTTTAGTCTCCACTTCTATCATTCTCAAGGGGTAGGCAGTGAGAACCAAACACCGCATTCTCCTATCTTGACACATACATCGCCTCATCAACATTGATACACTGTCTCATACATGCTGTAATGTAATTTTACATAAAATTTCTCAACAGGTATCATGTAGAAAATACATACTATGAGTTTCGTGACAATGTTTTTGTGTGTATGGTGTATTGTGAAATCTTTTCGTCCTCTGGGAATCTAATGCTTGTTTAAGAATCTAATAGAAATTTACTTTATAAAAATGCATTTAGAGATTGTCAACTTTTTGAAGAAGAAAACATGAACGCTTACTATGGTGTGGAGAGTTTAGTGTTGGCCACAACCTATTCTATTTAGTGTTAATATGATATGAAGTTTTCCTCATATCTACCTACTTATTTAAACTTTTTTTGATAACTTAAAACAACATAAATGTTCTTTATGAGGTTTGTTAGAAAAATGATCAAATAAATCTCACATATTATTTGTTAGTGTGTGTTCAATGAACGTATATATTTATATACTATGATGTTTTTCATAGAACATAATATCTCTGAATATATCTCAAGTAAAGAGCGTTTAAAAGAAAGCAATAATATCTACACATTAAATATAAAGAAAAGAACAGATATATTTGCTCTCCGTACAAAATCTCAAGCTCAGCCGTCTGCAGATAAGGTTGAATAGCGTTTATCGGGATTATTTGTGCTACAACTGCTTTTATTTGTGCTACAGTTTATTGTACATATTTATGCTGTACCGTGTGTAAGGAAGATGGGGAGGGAAGGGGGGGGGGAGGAAGACGCCAGCGCTAGAGTGGAAAACAAATAGGCTACTTGTTTTGGTTGCTTACTTTCTACAACATTCTCAGTAATAGTTACATTCTTTCTGTTATACCCATTACGTGTTCTTTCTTTTTACCATTATGATGGTTTATTTCATATCTAACAGTTTATTAACATTTTTCTTTCGGAATGCTTTTATTTTAATTGTGTTTACGATAGTCCAATAATTACTGATAAAAATCAAACTTATTATACGAATTGGTATTCATTAATTTTATTTTTATATATAATTTAAAAAAATATATTGCACACTGGCGAGCTTATAACTATTACGCGATTTCTTCCAACCAACCAAATGACACAGTATGACAAAATTGTGACATCGACAAAAGAATCAAAGCAAAAAAAATAAGAAAGAAAATATGTATATTACACTAAGATAGCAATTAAAAAAGGAAAATATTACATAGAATAAAAAGGATAGGGAAAGGACAAGGAGGGGATATCGGTATCAGGTGTTCAGGGATAAATATTGCTTCTTTAGATTTTTCTTGAAAATACAAAATGAATTCCGGATATCCGGACTTAGGCTATTCCATAATCTTGCTGTTTGTATTTCGATCTATCGTATCGCCTAGTATTAGCTTTGTCGACTTAATTTTTTTTTTTTAAATATTTGATTGGAGCGTATTAGAGATAACTCGGTAGTTCCTCATTAATACATATATTACAGTTTAACACATCCAGATACAACTATATACATTAATACAATATTGACGTAAGTAGAAAGATGTCGGTCGCATAACATATCTTCTTTATATAACCTCAGTCACTCATACTGTCTCGCTCGCACTCACACTTTCAAATATCTCACAAAGAATAAATATGTCATTGTGAAAAGTATAAAATAATAAGTATATACATACAATTTCAAACATTTCCTTTAAAGTTATTTATAAAAAAAACCATACTTAAAATTATGCAAGACAAAAAAAAGGGTAGGTAGGTTTGGAATTTTTTACACTTAATAAATAAATTAGTTTTATACAATTTTATTTTTTCTTTGTAAATTTTTTTTTTAATTTTCTAAACGATAATGCAAAAATGGAAACCAGACTAAACGATCGTCCTATTAAAAATGGAATAATAAATCATCAAACGACTAGTTTAGTTTGATTTGTGTTGTGTATATTATTATCGCCATTCATGGATCAGATGATTCGATATCTGACTCCTGAACGAAAGGTCCTGGGTTCGATATCCGGTAGGGACACAGTTTTCAATTGTTCGTAAATCATACAAAGCACATAGTACACAACTAACACAAAGATACATTATGATGAAACTTTCAGAATACAATATCAGCATAATACCAGTTGATAATGAGCAATAAAATAAACCTTAAAAATTGCGAATTTCATAACTCGCAAATAAATCCCCTTGTATTTTCAGCCTGAATCCGTCAGACGACACATAGGTATCATAAATTGTTTTTGGATGCGTGTTTCATTGGCACATTTGGCATAGTACCTGTTATTTGACCTAGAAGCGATATAAAATAACATGTTATTCTAATATCTAAACTTTGTTTCAATCGCTAAAATCATTTTTATAATTATTGTTCTTAGATGCATTATTTTTGGGGCTTTTTAAAAACATTAATATAAATAATTCCCTAAAAATAACAAATAACATATGTTATTTAAAACTCTCCAAATTTAAGAATTCAATTACGCTATCTTGTAGGCTTATCAATTATAATTCATTTAGTTGAGCCATAGGCTATGTTATGATGAGCTTAATTACATTTTTCAAGTCAATTTTAATTAAGTTTTCGTAACAAAGTATTTGGCCGTAAACCATCCGATAGTATCAATTTACCTTAATTAAGGCTTTATAATAATTATTATTCTACCTTAAGCAAATTTACCTTTTTTTCAATTCACAATAATTTACTAGGGAAACTCACTGCGTGAAAAAAATTAAGCATTTTCATCAAATGAGTTCAATTATATATGATTTAAATATTTTGTTATGAAAACTTGATAATTCTTCAATGCCATTTTATGAAGGTGATGTGCTTTTTAGCAATTTGAAAATAAAAATATCAAAATTTATGACTTCTGTTCTTGAAGTCAGTTTGAAATATATGACAGTTTAAGAATTGAGAATCATCAATCAGATATCCTTCAAAATCTAATGGGGTCTAAGTGAGTATTGGATATACAAATTTACAAATTTTGAGTCTAATCGAATGAGTACTCTAATCTATAATCGATGAAGTAGAATTCCTACACACGCCGTAAATCGTACATAGCACATAGTACACAGCACACACAAGATACAACTTTCAGAATATAATGTCTACATAATACTAGTTGATTATCAGCAATAAAATAAACCTTAAAAATTGCGAATTCATAATTTGCAAATATATCCCCTTGGGATAGTAAGAAGAAAAATTCAATTGGTTTTTTTTATTTTGTCATATTTGACTATTGAAATATATGTACTACGTAATGATTTTGACAGCATTGTTAATTTTTACAGTTTTATAAAATGAATAACGTGATTTTTCTTCCACAAAGATTTATTTCCTCCCCTCGGAACTATCGCTTCGAATGATATAAAGATCAATTGATTAGAGCCGAAAGAACCTGACTGTTAAAGGAAATCAATCATTTTACAACATTGGATTATGGATCAGTAATATGATTTTATAAAACTTAATTGAATTGGTATTTCTACCAAAACAATCTGCAATTGGTTTTGTCGAGTGTGTTGTTTAATCGTTTCGATTGATATAATGATCAATTGATTAGAGACGAAAGAACCGTCCTGTTAAAAGAAATCAATCATTTTGAAACATTAGATTATGGATCAGTAATTTGATTTTATAAAACTTAATTGAATTGTTATTTCTACCAAGACAATCTACAATTGGTTTTGTCGATTGTGTTGTTTAATTGTTCTTGTACATTTCTGACCAATTAGAAGCAATGGAAGACATTCAAAGCGTTCAAGATCAAATTCAAGATAATTCTAACCCTTGTTTCTCAATGTTGAAATACAAAGAGTATAAAATGGTTGTACACTATATATACTTATACATATATTTATAAGATTTGACCTGTTGACATCAAACCCTCATTCTTTAAACTTTTTTTTAAGATTATTAGTCATTTAAATCTTAAATTTTGATATTTCTAACAGTCACATATAAAATTAGTAACTTTTGAAACATGTAAATCTAGACGTCAATAGCATAGCAACGTTCTCCTATTTTGCTTTTCAATGAGTTCCCATATCAAAAAAAAAAATCGTTGTATTTTTTTTAATATAAACGATAAAACCTCTGGGATGAAAAATATTTTTATTTGTTAAAAAAATGTATCGTTTGGGAAAATGATTCCAAATCAGTTTTCTTTGCAAAAATATGTATGTTTATTTAAATTGTGTACGAACAGTTCTTTATAGGGTCCCTCTCGTCTTGAAAAAAATACATCTGTCAAAACATATCTATTTAAATATACTGATTATTTATAAAATATTAAAAATATATTTTGAAGTACTTGACTACTTGAAAATGTGTTTAGCATGAAACCGGTTGTAGGTTGTTGTCAAATAAATTGAGGAATAATCAGGAAACTTTATTTATTTTTATATTTATAAAAATAAGAGAAAATATGAATGGAATCCCATCAAGAACTATCGATCAAAACATTAAATTTAATATACTGATTCTTATAACACATGTGTAAATTTCCTTTAAAAAGGACGATCTTTTCTGCTTGTTAAATACTCTCTTATTAATCTAGCATGTTTGGCACGAAAATCAGTTTTAATTGATTTAAAAACCTTTACACTGTCAAAATAATCTTCGTTTGTATATTAAACATCGACTCTGTTTGATGTGAGCTCCTGTCTAGCAAAATTAATTCAGTAGTTTGATTCGAAACGATCGGGTAAAATTGTGTAAATTTCACCAGCGTATTTATACAAAACGCAATTATTTCAGAGGTAACATGAATAATAAAAGAGATTCACTATTGCTAGGCACTTTCCATTTATATTGGTGCGTGGTAATTCGTTGTACATCCACATCCGAAACAATACAACCACAAAATAGGTTCCTCTCCCCTCCCCCTCCACACCGTTCAAACACTCCAGTTCTCCCTCCTTACTACTCACCCTAAGCTAACATCTCATTCGCGCTAACTCAAATCCTTGTTAGTTATTCCTTCTCGTTTCTATTCTATCGGGACATCATCAAGTATTCAAACAATCACATTGAAATCTGTTCTGGTTGAACGGCGCTTTCGACTTCCAGCTTTAATTAAAATCTATTATTTAAATTATTTATGAGATCATTAAGACACATGATCGAAAGCTGGATTGTATTTTTTTTCTTGAATGTTACATATTTTGAAACTATTTGTTCACTCTGTAATTATCATTCACTTCAATTTTAATATACTCACTTCTGAGTATAATATAGTTTAATACAGAAGGAAGTAATCCAATAATATCTTAATATGAATATCTCCTTTATTATATCAAATGTTCCTTAATCTGACAGCCAGTAACAGAATGGCGTCGCGCAACTCTCCACAAGACCGCATACATTCATCTCTTTCGCACTTCGATCCATCCCACTCACACACTACTCTACCATTGTACAAAATTTAATTATTAGAAAAAATAATCTTAATTTTAAAACGAGTGGATGGAACGCTAAACTCCTCACTAACAAGTCATTCTATAAAGCATTCAAATTTCGTATGGAAAATATTCAGCATTCTCATGAAATGATTTTTTATTTAAATATTTTATTACGAAAACTTTATGATTCTTCAATGCCATTTTATGTAAGTGATGTGCCTTTTTACAAATTTGTAATTATAAATTTCAAATTTAAAGTTTCCCGAGCTTGGGGTCACTTTGAAATATTTGATAGTTTAAAAAATTGAGAAGCACTATTCAGATATCCTTCAAAATCTAATGGGGTCTAAGCGAGTATTATATATACATATTTGCATAAATTTGAAAAGAATCGAATTAGTACTTTAGTCTATAATCGAAAAAGTAAAATAAACACGCCGTACAGCACACAGCACATAGCACACACACAGATACATTTTGATGAAACTTTCAAAATACAATCTCAGCACGATACTAGTTGATAATCTGCAATAAAAAAATTGCTTTAAAAATTGCGAAATCATAACTCCTCATTATATCCTCTTGGGTTAGTGAGGAGTAAAAATACCATTCACAATTCGTTTTTGTCTCTGAGATAATGAAAAATATATATTTTTTTAAATTGTTGCAAATATGCCCTTGTAACAAGTACATATGTATGTATACATCCTCAAACATTCCCTAAACTAAGCATAAATGCTTGTACTATAGGTGAATGAAATCGGTCGTGTCCACTGGATTACTAACCCATCGAGCTTACCGCTCTGCTGCCACCCATCTTAATAACATATAAGTATATAAAATAATTAAATTTAGTATCTGAGTTAAATTAATTGACTAATGACTTTGCTGGTTTTTGTCAATATAATCTTTATTGAAAATATCCTTGCTGCATATTTTTTGCTTATAATAAAAAAATACAATGAAAACGAACTGTTTAACAAAAAAAAAACACCAAACGCAAAAAATATCTTTATCGAAAAAGGATCGATTTGAGTGGAATGTACTGTTATACAGATTGTATAAAACCAGGCGTACCGGACAGTTCAGATTAATTTTTCTTATCATGATGGTTCGCCATCCGCAACTACAATTATTATGTTATTTCGTCGACAGATGTCTCCACCAGTACAATTAATTCTGCTTGACTCACAACTCACAATGGTTTGATTTGAGACAGAATTTCCTGTGTCTTCTTACAGTTACTTAATCTTTTTTTCGTAATCTTTTCTTCTGTCTTTCTACGTGGCTGCGGATAAACTGCCTCATCACCTTTTTTCTTTATTGCTGAACACCGAATCCGTATGTTAGATTAAATGTGTATGGTCACGTCGAAATAAATACACAATACATACACCTTTTACAAATATTGGTAAATATTTGTCAGTAACCAATTTTTGTCGCGCAAATTTTACTAGACACTAAATAAACCTTAACTAAATAAATTATGCGCGATGCAATAAAATAGGGCAAAGAAATAATAGTATGATGTGTACGTAAATCTCCATTACCCTTGCTTCTTTGATTAGGTTCAGTAAGTCTTTATAATTATAGCGAATCGTGTGAGCGAGTTGCTTTATAAATATAATGAAAATTGGTTGCATGAAAAATGTTATCAACACCTTTCTCATTTGAAATTAGGAATATTTTTAGTATGTATTCGCATTTGATCACATTTTAAAAATAAATTAAATTTCATACATATATAACATATTATTTTGTAAGTTGTATGATACTTATTTTATTATTTTGTAAGTTGTATGATACTTCTTTTATTATTTTGTAAGTTGTATGATACTTATTTTATTATTTTGTAAGTTGTATGATACTTATTTTATTATTTTGTAAGTTGTATGATACATATTTTATTATTTTGTAAGTTGTATGATACTTATTTTAAATTTTCACGGTTAATATCAACTTTGACAGCTCATCTAATCGTGGTAAAATTAACTGTGATGTATTCTAAGGTCTGGTTACATTTTCTTCTTCTTCTTCGTTAAATAGACTTAGTTGGTCTGTTATTAAGAAACTATGCCTCCTGGTATGACGAGAAGTCGAACTTCATTTTCGGGTATTTGTATCGCATTCGGGTATTATTTAAGTTAAATTTTCGGGTATTTAAATCGTAGGTATCAAATATTGTTTTGATATAGTTATATTTATTTAGACACATTTTTTATATCTCAATAGAGACGAAGGTGGAATATTATAGTAAAACCAGGAAGTGCTTACGACCTGTCATCGGCTGGTTTACGTGCAATGAATGTGCATTGAATCATAAAATTTTGTTAAACTCAATGTTAAGTATGAAATTGTTGCTAATTTTCGTGGAAATTAATATGATTATTCAATTAATTTTAACCTCAAAAATTTATTTTGTCTGAAGCTGATCTTTATCTATGTTTAATCAACTTCATCTGACATATAACTCTGCTGACCTATAATAATAGTTAATGCTATTTTTTACTGAAATTGTGCCGTCCGTAAGAATTCGAACCTAAAATGTAATCATAAAATTGCCTGGAATAATAATTTAATCCTTATATCATTGTTAACAACATAATCGTTAATATTCGAGTTTTCCTCTTCATATATTGTCCGATTTCGAGTTCTTTACATCTCCATCTGTACATTTATGTAGGGAAACACCACACTAGTTCACTGAATAAATTACTACACACAATACAATACTCACATTGTTCATCCGATTCTTACCATCCACCCACACTATCCTCATTTCTTGGTGCCGCCCCGTTCTACATTCAACCCTCACTCCCCCACCCCCCACACTCACTCACACCCCATCATGTGACGTCACAGAGCGATCAGTGTTTAACAACGCGACAAATGAGGGCGACCAACTGTCAAAATGGTACAAACGAATCGTGAGAAATAAGTTAACTGCATGTTGTTTCTTTACATTGACGCGGGTGGAGAATGAACCATTTTATCCAATTTCCACCAAACAAGTTTTGTCACTCGATGCTTCGGAAACAACTTTAAACCATATCCGGTTCAAAATATATATTGAAACGTAACGTTTATCCATTGATTAAAATGAATAACTTAACGTACTTCAAAACTTATTTTTAACCAACTTCATAAGTGGAGGAGTTTATCGTTTCAGAATTTTTTTTATTTGTGTTAAGCGATAGTTCTTAGCCACGTAATTTGATGATTTTTTTTCCCTTCAGAAAGGGGGTACCCCATGTGTGGTCCCATGTAAATTTGGTCAAGATCTCATGATGGGATCTATGAAAAAATCATCAAATTCATTAATTTGCAAAGGCATTCGTATAATCCAACTGTCGATTTGTTCAGGAGAACTTTGTTCTCTTAACATATCGACAATGTTTCAAGCCATGATACGCGAGAATTGTATGCAGGGTCTACTTTTTTCACGGCTTTTCCAACTATGAAGTCAAAAAACACCAACTTAGAGGCTTCGCAGCATATATGTTCCATATACGGAATTCGGAGTAGAACATTTCGTGTGTGTGTGTGTGTGTGTGTGTGTGTGTGTGTGTGTGTGTGTGTGTGTGTGTGTGTGTCCCTTATAACTTTTGATCCGCTCAATTTACAGAGCCCAAAATTTCATAATATATAAATAGTTATAGGCCTACAAAACTTTTATACTCAGAATTTTGAATTTTTATTTCAGTCAAAGGTTATCATTTTTTGAATTTTTACTTTATTTTTCCATATCTCTCAGAAACCATAAAAGCTAGAACGCTAAAAATTGGTACAAATATAGACAAATACAAAATCTCAAATAAGTTTTTTCAAAAAAATTCCAGGGTTTCTCAAACATTTTTTATTAAGAAAAATATTTTTTTTGATAAATTTATGAGTTTAACTGCCTATATTTCCAAAGTTTTTAAAAATATCGAAAAAAGCCGAAACACCCCAACTAGATAATTTGATTTTCTATAAAAAATATTAACATTGTAGTAGTACATCTCAAAATTTTTTTAACAATTTTTATAAAAATTGAATTTAGTGACGACATTGCTTCATACAATTTGTATGGCAGTCGCCTATACACAATAATATAATATGTAAGAAAACTTAATAGTTTGATACTTAAATCTCCAAATATACATACATACCATCATGCTGTTTTCATATTCCGGGTAGGAGAAAAGGACTGACCTCCATACTGTCCTATCTTGACATACATACCTACATGTGTTGTATAGAAAACAAAATATCTTAAAAATATTGAATAATTTGGATTTAAGTGTTTATAGTTTGGTACTTATTCTTCAACAATACATACTATCGCTATCGACAGTTGGATCTCATGTGTTACATGCAACTAGTATAATATTATTTTAATTCGTGCAAGTTGCAGATTGTGCCACCAAGCCACATAATTCTTTGGAGTCGTTTTTTTCATGTGAAAATTTATATTATTTTCACATTCACACAATACTAGACAAGCATTACGAAACCTCGACGAAATATCAAAAACTAAGACAACACATGGTTAAAAAAAATTTAACCACCTTAAAACTGACATTCCATTCATATGAACCTACATACTCACATATCAACACCAGTTGTTTGATATAGCTCACATTTAAAGCTATATCAAACAACTGGTATATATACACTGATGACTTTAACTTTTAACTTAATTATGTATTAGACATTTGATTTACTACTTTATCAACTTATATTGTACCTACATCAGATATTATTATACTTGTAAAAAAGGATTTTTCATAATAAATAATAAAAATTATAAATTATTTGTAAATATATTAATACCTGTCGCAGTATTTTGATAATATTCCAGCGTCCCAGATTAAATTTCCGAGTGAAGAGAAAATTATTCGTAAATTATTTCTCACACAAATATTACTTCTCTGAAATGAAAACACTTAACTTCGAAGAGTTTGCCATTTGTCAATGAACATGGCACTTGTACATATGTAACGAAGTGCTAATTATTATAACCTATTTAAAATACTCGTTTGATCAATTTTCTTTTAGTTTGTTTTATAGTCACACAAAAAATACTATTCTTAACCACAAGAAATAAATTAAACAAACCTAGTGTTATTTTATTTATTTTAACTTGTAACAATATGGAGTTTTTTTAACAATAATCGGTTTGTAAACTAAAATAGGATTAAGGAATGTTTGTTGTTTTATGCCAATCATTCTTATAGCAATATAATTAAACGATAATTACGAATAATATATGAAAGTATTGTAATATTTATCTGGTCAAGTGTTATGTGTGGTCAGTTCTGCTTTATGGGGTGGAGGCGTGGACTCTCAAAGTTAATATTATAAACCGTCTTGAAGCATTTGAAATGTGGATCCACCGCAGAATGCTTAGAATATCGTGGACTGACATAGTCAGTAACACTGAAGTACTACGTAGAGCCAACACCAAAAGAGAATTATTCACTAATGTTAAGCTCCGTAAAGTGTTGTACTTCGGCCATATTCTGAGAGGTGAAAAGTATGCCATCCAACAGATCGTCATGAAGGGGAAGATTGAGGGTCGTAGAGGGGTCGGAAGAAGGCAGCTTTCCTGGCTTCGAAACATCCGCGAATGGACCGGTTTAAGAACATATCTTGTTTTTCGTTAGTTTCATTATTATTTATCTTCAATATTTGTTTGTAAATATTTCAAACGTCAAGTTTTTTTTAAAAATAATACACAATCATTTTAACATATTTCTCAACAATAATTATCTTGGACTTGTTCAAATTTGAATTCGTTAAATAATCAAACGGAAGTGATTAAAATGAGGTTGAAAAATTCCCCCAGGTGCTCGGGGTTCAAAGAAAAAGATTATTCCAAATAAATAATACGGTAAGGTTGAAAATAAACTTTTATACGGGATTGTATAATACAGTTTTTGTTGTTCACTTTCATGTAAAAATATATTTTATAGTATTTCAAATAATATACTTGAAAAAATAGTCATTTATTATCGCGCTTATAATATTGGCATGCCGTGTTGTTGAATACATTAAATCTTGAAATCAAATTTAAATTCATTTCCCATTGTCCAATATTGCTGAAATTTAGTATTAATAGTAGCTTCCGATGACAATATTTGCTTAACAAATAATGAATTCCAAAAAATAATATCTAAAAATTAAATAAAAATAAAAAAATTTCAAACGCAACGCTTAAAAGGAATAAATGATCCTGGTTCTCTGAAAAATATCGGATTGACTAACAAAGGTCGGCAATAGTATTTTCCGTCATCATTTTAGGCGTTTGATAGTATGTATTTTAACTTAATCTTACACAGCATTTAATATAGTGTAAAACTTAGACAGGCATAAATACAAAACATGTCCCTTTTATGGACGGTTAATTGGAATCATTAGCAACATAATATGTAGATAAAGGCACCCGCACATGGCGCGAACAGAGTGTTTGTGTATGTATAATTGTCAAAGTAAAATATTTGAGTTTGGTGTTGTGTTCGTCTGTTAATAGATTGAGGCAGTTCATCATTAGAGGCAGTTAATGTTAGTTCCTCCACCCTGTTTGGCCCGTGTACAATCGATAAACTCCCGAAACTCCCATTGATATTATTGGTCAGTCCCATAATTTACAACGGAAAACTATTCCGAACATACATTATTATGACGACCGAGGGTTTGTGTACAATTCTGAAACTCTGCGGACGTTGACTAAATAGTATTGGACTATTAGTTTTGGTACGGAACAACGACGATTACATATAAACTTATTGTCCTTTTGGTTTGACGGTTGTGCAAGTAATAACTTGTTTATTGTATCAAATCAAATCATTTGTTCATATAACAAAATATAATTTTATATCAATATGCGGCTACTATCCCCCTGCCAGTCGCCACAATCAAATCCCCAAAGGTGCATCAGAAGATGTCACTTAGGATGTCATCTTTAGATAGGTATCCCCATTTTACGAGCTTCTCAATATATAGATAACAAAGAAAAAATAAATGATGATGAAGTAGAAAATAGGATTTAGTTAATGTGAAATACATCAAATGTAGAAATCGTCACGTTACAACCAAAATTTGTCATCCATTAGTTAGGCAAACAATTTGTGGACGAAGAATGCGACCTCTTTAAACTTGTGGTTGCAAATAACTCACATCTGGTTAAAATATCAACACTTTGTTTATTACTCGCACCAAATAACGAGTTGCTTCACTTTTGAGACTCACTAGTCCAGCTACCCCACAGCTAAACACAATGAAAAAACCGTGTCTTCATTCTGAATCAAACTTAGGACTCGAATCTCAGTTATGTCATCTAGTCACCAACCATTGCTTAGTGTCATTTTTTTTAATAATTATCCTTAATAATTTATCTTACGTATCAAATTGTTTTCGTCGACAATATTTGCTATTTCAGATTCAAAGGACCTTGCGATATTTTGTTGGCCAAAAATATCGTCCTTAATTTACATTACATCAATGATTATTTTCGCCTACGTAAAAATACGATAACCCAAACATGTCTCAAATATGATTTTGAATATATATTCTCCCAATATTATGTTGAAGAGGATAAATTTCCAAATATACAAGCCATTCACGATCTTCCTTCACAACGAATATTCAATAATATTTATAGAACATACATATTATATAAGCAATGGTCTCGGTTTCTTGCCTGGATATCTTGTACCTTATATTATTTGGAATCACAAATACATAAAAACAGAACTTAAAGTCAGAATATACTTAAAATCAATCACAATGGACCCTGTGCAAATAAGTGCCGACACGACTAGGACCACTAGTCTTTAACTTAGAAGACGCTCAAAGACAGAATAAGAAGTGAAGAAGTAAGGCGAATCCGTGAGACCTAAGACAGTGTACGATGAAGCAGAACCAAGTGATGGTTTTGGTGAGACAACAACAATATAGATCCAAGAAATCCCAAATTCCATTTTATGCCAATGATACCAGGTCGTCACCTCCCTGGAAGACCATCAAAAGGCTACCAGCTTCTAAAGAGTGATATAGGTATTTCTGCAATCTACAGAAAAGTGTCGATTTAAATAATCATAAGAATAATTTTCATACCACCATTTAATGATTTCGGACCATTCCAAGAACGCAGTATTGTGTTGTGGGTACTACAAAACAAAGTTATTTTCCATAATTTGAATACATAAAGTGTTTTTACTTTGAGCACTGTGGATATCTCGAGGCAATTTCATCAACATATAAGACCACTTACATCAAAACATCGATCATAATATGCCGCTTTGTTGGCTCTATCCATTTCCCTTGAAGAGTTTTTACTCTGTGGTCTTCTCAGAAAACTCTATTCCCTGGAATATTTGTTAATGTAGAACCAGGTTATTAAAAGCAATAAATAATAATTATATAACATTAATTTATTGAGGTGAAATGGCTGTTTACATACACACATAATACAAAATTTAAGAGAAAACAAAATTTTTAATTATCTCAATAGAGACGAAATTGGAATATTTATTGTAGGAGAACCGGGAAATCAAGGCACCTACAGGGCTTACGACCTGTCATCGGCTGGTTTACGTGATCACTTTATGCGCTTGCGCAACGTTCACCAATTATGCCTTTTTAATGAGATCCCTATCAATTCAATTAAAAAGGCATAATTGGTGAACGTTGCGCAAGCGCATAAAGTGATCACGTAAACCAGCCGATGACAGGTCGTAAGCCCTGTAGGTGCCTTGATTTCCCGGTTCTCCTACAATAAATATTCCAATTTCGTCTCTATTGAGATAATTAAAAATCTGTTAAAAAATATCTTTGACTCCCGACAGGAAAAAAAATCCAATGTTTGTGCATATGCAATAATAAAAATTTAAGAGAAAACAAAAGATATAATACATAAATGAACAACTAAAAGATATTTTTTTGACAAATTTCGTCATAATACAGACGAAGCAAGTATCGTCAAGAACCGAGTAATTAGGCACCTACAGAATTTATAAACTATCATCGGCTGGTTTACGTGATCACTTGAAGCGCTTGAGCAACGTTCACCAATTATGCATGTTTATTGATTTCCCTTTTCAATCCAAATTTGAAAATTATATAAGTAGGTATAATACAAGTTGACAACACATCAGTATCATCAATTTTTTTTTATTGACAGGAAAAAATCCAATGTTTATCAATGTTTGTCGGCCTTCGTGGCTCAGTTAGTTGGGTATCTGACTGGTGATCCAAGGGTCCCGGGTTCGATTCCCGGTGGAGACACAGTTTTTAATTGTGTTTTCAGTCTGGATCTGTGAGACGATTAATATCGTAAGTCTCCAGGATGTGGCAACTTGTTATTGGGTGCGTGTTAAATAAATATTTGACATAGTACCTGTTAGTTGCCCGAGAATCAATAATAAATAAATAAATAAATAAAATATATTGGATTTAACATAAAGATTTCAATAGGACCAAAGCTCTGTTGCGGAAGGACAAGCCCTAGATCACACAAATGACATACTGAAACAATAATATAATAAAAGTTACAAATATTTTTCAAAATAAAAATGCAAATATGAGCATTATTAATAATGTTAATTACGAACATGTTAATATTTTTTGTTGATAAATACGACCATTAAACGATAACGATTACAAAGCAAAGTTTCTGTGAAATATTTGGAATAAGTAACATTAGGATCACATTAATTTGTTTAATTTCCACACCTCTCTCAGTGGTGACGACATGGTGTGATCAACTTAATGTGAACTAAAAAGTTTTCAGATGACCTCTCACCACAATGGTGGACCACTCTGCAGTTGGATCTACACGGTTGGTTGGATTAAACGAGTGGTTTGTGGAAACATGTGGTTTAAGGTTGGTCTCCGACATTTTCCACTTAAACTTACAACATTTGTCATTGATTTCGACCCCAAAACGATTGTTCTTTATGACCTTCCCATTAAAACTATACCATGATAATACGAACATAATATATTTAATGCCTTCTTTGAACTTGTTTAATGTTTATTAAATTTATCACACCGAATGAGAGTACTTAAATAAAGATAAAAGAAAACATCATTATAGTGTGTTTATTTAAAGAATACATCAAAATCCCTATGTATTCATAGACCAAATATGTTTTTTTTTCCTTTTTAATTTTATTTACAATTTTATTAGGTTAACCTACATATTTTGTTTTTATTATATTTTTTTGTTATCGTATTATTTATCATTTATATAATTTAAAAAATATTGTTGCAAGTGGTTTATAAGTACTTAACTGGCGACATTATTGACATGTTGTTTTGAATAGTATTATTTTTGTGTCATTTATGTCTGTCAAAAATGTGAATTTATTTAACCTAGATACAGGTCTATCCTTGTGAGGTTGAATACATTATATATCAGATGGGTCGATGGCAGAGCGGTTAGCGCGCTGGGCTAGTTATCCAGTGGTCGCGAGTTCGAATCCTGCCTCGACAGATTTCGTTCACCTATAGCACAAGCATTTATATGCTTATTTTAGGGAACGTAGGAAGATGTATATGTACTTGTTTAACAAGGACATATTCATTTTTATTAAAAAATCATAATATAATATTAATTGTACTCAATAAATTGTAAGATTTATATAAAATAAATAAATAAATATAACATAAGAGCCAAATACCAACAAGCGCAGATCATTATTTTTTTTATATTATTTCTACCAAAAATTAGCTTATAAAATTAAAATTACTTGACTAAAGCGAATTTATTGATCTATTAATCTCCCAAATATTATAATACCTAATGATCGAAAGTTTTTATTTTATAGAATTCCACTATAAATGATGTCTATAATTAAAAGTAAACCACTTTTTGATTCCACATCAATTTTATTACGTGCGATACCTAGGCCTATTTCGCCTTGTTAGGTCATTTACTAGCTTATGACTATTTCGACAAATTTTACTTATATTAATGACCAATCACAAGAACCTGTAAGCTCTTCCTACATAATTAATCTATAAATATAAGTAAAAATTGTCAAAAAAAATAAGCTAGTAAATGCCCTAACAAGGCGAAATAGGTCTATTGCACGTAATAAAACTCATATGGAATCAAAAAGTGGTTTACTTTTAAGTATAGACATCAATTATAATACCTTTTATTTACATTTACTTTCTTCTTCTTTTAGTGCCATTTCAGGAATCCTAAATTTTGGCAATTTGCAATAATTTACTTTACCAGTTGAAAATACCCTAGCCAGGCAAAACGATTATTCTATTGTAAAATAATGTATAAATAACAACAGCAAAATTACTTTGTATACACCACTTTATTTGACAACATGTTTCAAGAACGATGTTGTCTTCCTCAGGACACTTCGTGTGCTAGTTAACAGTAAGCAAATAAATCAATATATAATAGTGAACACAGCGAAAAATAGGTATTAGCAGAAGGAGGGAGAGGGTGGAAGGGGTAAGGAGAGTTAGGGAAATAATATGCAAGGAACCATAATTTATACAAAAAAATTAAACGTAAATATTCCAACTTCGTGTCTATTGAGATGTTAAAAAGTTGGTAAAAAAATATATAAATTTAAATGCGACTATTCAGTTGAACGATTGACGCATGAATGGTTAGGCGATCGATTTGTACGGACGGCGATGGACTGTAGTTCGTCAATCTTCTGATTCTTCGGAAATCTTAACAAATTGCTACGATATTTCGTCCAAGCAAATTGCAGTTAATATCCAGGAACGCAGCTACAATATTTTTAAAATATTTCGTAAAAGGAAACAACAATTTCTTTCAAAATGTATCTCATCATACATACCTACATATGTTTTGCATAATTATTGTAAAACAAAGAAGGTAATTGTATTTTTTTTTTTCAATTTTAACCCATAATTTCCGGTGCCTTTCCGCATTATTGGTAGATTGTGCGGCATCAGTTTCCGCACAATGGTTTACTCGGAAAAGTTGGTTGTATGTAGATTCGACCTTAATTTAATTTTCGTTATATTTATTACACTGCATTGTCTTCCTCCACTGCCAGACCGGATTGTTTGTCTAACACAAAGAGCCGGGGTAGGGTAATGCGGGTGAGCTCTTTGCTCTATGGAAAGCTTTTAACTCCGAATTGATTAGCCCAAAGTTTAAAGGTGCCATTACCAGGGAGTTTCTTTAAATATTTATGCGGAGACATTATTGTACACGTCCATTTTTATTATAAACAATGAAAAATATGAGGTAATTTTTAGCAAAACTTCAGCTCCGTCTTCTCTGTAGTAAAACGGGTGGATTGTGGCGAACGCTACACTTTTCAATTTTCAGCATTTTCGTGAAATGAATTTGTTAAATTATATTTTATTATGAAAACTTGATAATTCTTCAATCCCATTTTGTGAATGTGATATGCTTTATTAGAAATTTTAAAATAAATATATCAAAATTTAAGTTTCCTGAGCTTGGGGTCACTTTGAAAGAAGACAAATGGCTTACCAACTGTGCCACGGTGACACAGGTCTTAAGTTATGTGAATTTTTCTATATTTTTCCCCTCAATTTCAGTAATGAAAATCCTAGTGAAAAATCAACTTGATAAGTTTATCTATTTGGGTATTTTTGCTATAGTAGATTTCTTTTTTACTGTTTATAGTACTTTTATTTTACAAAATAAATACTTAATGTCTTATAAAATAAATATATATTAAATAAATACTTAATGGATATTGTTCAATATAACAACGTCATAAAAGTAATGAAAGTATCTTCTTATTTGGCTAAAAATGTTTTAAATGTTGTAAATACCTTTAAAGTTAAATGAGTAAAAATAAAAAACGTGTTTAAAATCAATTCCACTATTTATTTATACCACAACCTACTAGTAGGTTGTGGTTAAATGTGTATTCAAAAGGCATTTTTTTCCAATTATGCGTGGTTTGAACAATATTGATTTATTTTAGTTGTTTGTTTTTCAGATATATAATAACAATGTTTATCATTGAAAGCAATTTGATGTATAACAAAAATATTTTCTTTAGCAAGAAATATAACAACAGTTAGATAAATGGTTCTTTTCATACTTATATTCCATTCAAATTAACGTGAAACATTTTTTTCCGTTAAAAAATAATATTACGTTGTCTTTCGAATTTATCTAAATGCGATTTTAATATGAAAAATGAATACAGTCGACTGTCGTTCCTAGAAATTCAAATATCAAGAGAGAGAAAAAAATACATTAAAAACAGTTCCATTTGTCATTTGTCCAAAACAATTTATCTTAACATTTTCATTCTTGACATCCAACAAAGCTGTCAATTACATCAGATACAAAAGGAAAGACGTAAAAATGGTTTTAAAAAAATATAACAAAAATGTCCCGTATTTCATAAAGGCTCTGCGAAGGGAGGTTTTCGCTAGCATTTAATTGAAAAAGACAGCGTTTTTTTTTTCTTTGTTTGTTATCTTCTCAGTACCAGAGGTCGAATCTCACAACAGCATCATTCGTCCAAAAAAGTTCAAAGAGTTCAACACTGAAATGCGCTGTTAAGATGATTGCATCGAAAAAACAACATCAGCTGACAACAATCCTCGTATAATAAGTCTGATATTCTCAACAAAGCGATACCGGTTATTTTGATTCGATTGTAATCATTACTTATTTATCATACACTTCTTTGTGCCATTTTCTTGGGGTTAGCTTTCCTTGATCCTCTGAGTTCTTCTGTCTTGCCTCGCCTTGCCTCCTTAAAATCACTGGTTATTGTGGACATCCAAGTATTCTTCTGGAACCCATCTCAATGCCCATCGTTGTTTTTATCATATTATCTTGTGATAGTCTCATAATGTGTCCATACCACCTCAATCTATTTTTGGTTAGCTTTTCATAAACAAAGACTTGAATCAACTTAAATAAAAGTCTGTGGCCAACTAAGAAAAAAATTAATCTGTTCTCATTTTTAGAGCAAAATTTTGATATCCATCGCTTTTGCCAAACTTTATTGTCAATTTGATACATTTATATACCATAATATTTCATTGTTTTAACTAAAATATTGTTTAAATATGTTATTCATTTATAAATCGTAATATAATGTTATTGTTTTGTGTTTAACGAAAATCTTGAATGTCGATTTGAAAGGTTTATACATCATAATATTTTATTTTTTTAACTAAAATATTGTTTATCGATGTTATTCATTTATAAATCGTAATATAATGTTATTGTTTTGTGTTTAACGAAAATCTTGAATGTCGATTTGAAACGTTTATACATCATAATATTTTATTTTTTTAACTAAAATATTGTTTATCGATGTTATTCATTTATAAATCGTAATATAATGTTATTGTTTTGTGTTTAACGAAAATCTTGAATGTCGATTTGAAACGTTTATACATCATAATATTTTATTTTTTTAACTAAAATATTGTTTATCGATGTTATTCATTTATAAATCGTAATATAATGTTATTGTTTTGTGTTTAACGAAAATCTTGAATGTCGATTTGAAAGGTTTATACATCATAATATTTTATTTTTTTAACTAAAATATTGTTTATCGATGTTATTCATTTATAAATCGTAATATAATGTTATTGTTTTGTGTTTAACGAAAATCTTGAATGTCGATTTGAAACGTTTATACATCATAATATTTTATTTTTTTAACTAAAATATTGTTTATCGATGTTATTCATTTATAAATCGTAATATAATGTTATTGTTTTGTGTTTAACGAAAATCTTGAATGTCGATTTGAAAGGTTTATACATCATAATATTTTATTTTTTTAACTAAAATATTGTTTATCGATGTTATTCATTTATAAATCGTAATATAATGTTATTGTTTTGTGTTTAACGAAAATCTTGAATGTCGATTTGAAAGGTTTATACATCATAATATTTTATTTTTTTAACTAAAATATTGTTTATCGATGTTATTCATTTATAAATCGTAATATAATGTTATTGTTTTGTGTTTAACGAAATCTTGAATGTCGATTTGAGACGTTTATACACCATAATATTTTATTTTTTAACTAAAATATTGTTTATCGATGTTATTCATTTATACATAAATCGTAATATAATGTTATTGTTTTGTGTTTAACGAAAATCTTGAATGTCGATTTGAGACGTTTATACACCATAATATTTTATTTTTTAACTAAAATATTGTTTATCGATGTTATTCATTTATAAATCGTAATATAATGTTATTGTTTTGTGTTTAACGAAAATCTTGAATGTCGATTTGAAACGTTTATACATCATAATATTTTATTTTTTTAACTAAAATATTGTTTATCGATGTTATTCATTTATAAATCGTAATATTATGTTATTGTTTTGTTATTAATAATTTCTGAATTAACCTTGTGGTACATTTTTAAAAAACTTTTAAAAAACACAAATCACTTTGAATACACCACTTTTTGGGTTATTTTTAAAAGTCTACCGGTTTTAAAGTGACTGCTTCCTCCTCAGGACTGATTATAACTAACTTTATACTTTCTACGATCGTGTCTTACTGTTGTTGCAAGGTGGGAGTAGAGGGGGTGAGGGGGGTTTACACGTTCAAAAACAGGGTCATATATTAGATTATTTATAAGCTTTAGAAATTAGGAAAGTAGCAAACAAAGGCGAAAATATTATAAATAACCAAATTTTAACAAGTAGTCCACTCATAAATATGTTTTCCAAATCCTTTGGAAAAATTTACCCGCCTCCATGAGGAAGAGAACATTGTTCATGAAACATGTAGACTTGTTTCTAACAAAAGTGGTTTATACAAAGTAATTGTATTGTTATTAATTAACGATAGAGCCACAAAACAATAATTTCGCATTTGATAAAGTGATTGGAGCATATTATGTAGCACTACACCAGTACTCAAACAAACCATAATATTTCATATTCTTTTGTTTTGATAAATATTTTGACCGTAGATGAATTTCCTCTATAAATCATAGAAATATTTTGTTATTTTTTGTTATCTCTGGATGAGGTAATTTGGTGACTTTGCGTGGTTATTCTTTTATGATATGTGCACCATGTTATTTAATATAATTTTATGAATCATAATAATATTTTATATTAAATCGCGTGCACTAAATGACATGGGTGTAAAACATGCGTGTTGTTTGATAATCACCATTCTTGTATTATTATTTATGCTAAAATTACTAAAATATATGTTTTTTTTTGTTTCAGGTAAGAGACCATTTTTGATGTCTGCATATTATACATACCAACCAGTATTATACCAAATAAGTAACGTGAGTCACCGTTTACCAGGTATATTTTTTTCTTTAAAATATTTGAGAATTTTCGTTTTATCATCGTGTCACAATTTTTTGGAATAAAAATATTTTCCTCATTTTATTTTACCTTAACTGATTGTATTTTTTGTCATAAAAATACAGTAAAAAATCTTATTTATCCTGAGACGTTAAATTAATGTATGATGTATATTGGAGCAAATTCAGAAGATGTTCATGAGGAACCTGTACATGCGAATGCACGGAGTATATCCGACATACATGCACCACCCAGAACTTTTGACGTACTGTTCTTATATGAATATTGAAAGTAGGCGTGATAACACTCTCCTTTTGACCGGCTCAAGATTTTCAACAATCTTATTGATTGTCCAGAACTGCTAGAAAGGCTAGGGCTTTTTGTACCACCCAACTACATGAGGGGTAGAGGACATAATCTTCTAAACGTCCCCCATTCCAGAACGGATGTAGTGGAAAAATTGAACTCACTCTCGGACGAGGTAGATATTTTCCATTGGAATATAAGGCACTTCAAATCGTACCTTAAACAGAGATAGCCTTCATCGAACCGCACATCACACTATAATTGGCAGCAGCTGTCGTGTGATTACATTGGAATATAAGGACCATTTAAATCGTACCTTAAGCAGAGATAGCCGTCATCGAACTGCATACCTTACTATAATTGGCAGCAGCTGTCGTGTGATTACGGAAAAAAAAATACAATATTAGCAGGAACAGTTTGCGTTGCTAAACCATGTGCATTTGGAGGACACATGCCTTGAATTCAACACGAGTTTTTAAGTGCATTAGCGCAAAAACCTATTGCCTAATTCGAGGCAGTACTTACCTCCAAATCAACACGGAAAGGCAAATACGCGTCCCGTAAGCAGTATTCTCGCAGGATATACGGGACCTTACCTTTTTCTTACATTTTTCTCAAATAACTCTAGTAATACGACCCTAAATAATCGATCACAGTAGAATGACGGACAAAACCAGCTGTAGTGAATTTCAATCTATTATAATCTATAATATATTACATAAGTTCCGTCGATGTATCGATAATTATATTAGTGGTTTATTTTATTTTCAAATATAATATTTTTAAACTACAGTACCGTATTCGAATCTCGGGCAATCAATCATAAATATTATAGAAATGTCGTTTTACTTATCACGATGATTTTTTCAACTCATCGAATATTCGCCGAATAATTATTTTAATGTGCGCACTGATGTAGCGGTCGTAAATGCCCTATTATTTTAGGGAAAGTCAAACCCCTAACCCACTCCTCCCCGTCCTGTTTCACTACCTCCCACTACTAACCCTGGACCAGTGTTTCCCAACCTTTTTTGTTCCATACCTCACTTAAGTTTTATAAAATTCTTATGCCCCATTATGTCCGATTCTGATTCGTCTAAATTTATTTATTAAATTTGACTGCATTTATACGGGACTCATTACGATACATCGCGCGGATAAAATCCTTTAATCCAAGGTCGCCTGTTGGTTTAGACGTTTTCGTACTCTGAAACGAATAAGAATAGAACATATTGTGTACCATAAAATGAATACTAAATTTGGGCAAAAAAAAATTGTATTTACTGCGCCTCGAATTTATAATAAACTGCCATCGGACCTTAAAGGGTTAACTCAATTCAAAGCCCGTGGTACCAAGTGGCTACTCGATGTGGGTAGAACCCAAAATGAAAGTAACGTTGCAACAATAATTCTTAACTTATTATTTTTTGTTGTCTGTTTAGATTGTGTGTACCAACCTATTTCATTTTTAAAACTGTAGTTTTTAAATTAAAATATGTAAGTATTCCTAATGTTTATTTTTATAGCTTTCTTATTCTTTTGTTTTTTACTGTAATGTAATAATTTCACAAATTAATGTACAGGTGGCTGCTTCAGAACAGATTTATTCGTGAGGCGGCTATCTTCTATTAAAATAATGTATATGTTTATATGATCATAAATAAATAAATTAAAAATAATTTAAAAAAATATATAACACTAAATGTTTATTCTGCGTCCTTCATATATGATCAGTCTTTTAATTGTTGCATTATTCTCTTACTTTTGACGTATGAATTCACTTTTGTGACTTCACGTTAATAGGGTTGGTTGGAAGCGTTTTGCACTTGCTGTTCATAAATTCTTAATAAATTATGTTTGATATTCAATAATGGAATTCTTCTCTGTGGAAACTGAAAAAAATTGCTTTTAAAAATAATTCACCAATAAATTCTTAGTTAAATAGGTACAGTAAGTTTTCGAAACATTTAATTGAGACCAAGAATTATTTTTTTTCTCAAAAGATGATTTCTTTAAAAAAACACAGTATTTTCTATAGATTCGATTTATTGTGACCGAATGTTTTCGCTGATGTCTCTCGGCATTACGACGTTTTATTTTTGTAAATTTTAAAATAGATTTCCACTTTCGCAACTTTCACAAATTATGCCTTCTTATTGAGTTCCCTTATCAATAAGAAGTTATAATTGGTGAACGTTGCGCAAGCGCATAAAGTGATCACGTAAACCAGCCGATAATATCCCAACTACGTCTCTATTGAGACGTTAAAAAGAATGTCAGTAAAAATAGTGAAATATTTATTAGAAAAATACATCCTAATGTGATTTTTGGCTGTTAAAGATATAAAATGCCGTATTTTTTTAATTAATCAAATTATCAAACTGCCCCCCTATTGAGAAGCACTGCTCTAGACCCTACTATTATTCCACATAAATAACCCCGTTAAAGAAAGCTACACGCAATTCGTAGATTTTCAACAAAAGAGTATGTTATTTCAATGTTTAAAAAACGACATTATAATGGATTCCATAATATGAATAGTAAACAAAATACAATAAACCATAACATTATTATGTACAATATTTACATTTTCTTTCCACCAACAGCCACAGTCGGCAATTTGCATTTTTATTAAAAACGGAATTTTATGACGGAATAACGAAAGTAAAATTTTACGACATTAAATTTTTAGTGTTTTATTTATTAAGTCGAAACTGCTTTTAACTCTAATGTTAACTAAGAAAATGCGTTAAAAAATATTTTTTTTAATATCCTTTTGAATGTTGATTTGAATTCAAATTTGATAGTGTCAAGCTATTAGCCATTTGGCTTATATACCGGCATCCATGGTCCGGTTCATGACACACGATATTTTTTTTAAATCGTGGGGGCAAGTCTGATTCTACCGGCGAAATCAAAACCCTTGTGATTACCCATATCATGGATATAATTATCATATGGAGATGATTTGATAATTATATCCATGATATGGGTAATCAACAGGGTTTTGATTTCACTGTTTGACTCAGTGATTACCCATATCATGGATATAATTATCATATGAAGTTCTATAATATCGTAAGTTATTATAGAACTCTATATAATAATTGAATCCATTATATGGGTAATCGTGAGGGTTTTGATTTCGCCGGTTAGACCAGACTTGCCCCCCGTGTTGCTCATGTAAATCTTGCTTCTCTGAACTGAAAATAATGGTCCATTGTAAAACAAATGCAAGGAATTGCTAATTTTTAAACTCTGGAAATAATTGTTTAAACTGTGATTGATCGATTGATCGAAATGCGGCAGTTTTAATAAAACATATTCGGCCAGACTTAAGACGTAGTATAAAGGCTGATTTTCTGCGTAACGATACCACAACAGATAATAACGATAGGCTGCTATGAACTCTGAGTAGTAGTGGGTTTAGCTGACAACGCCTAATGATGATATGGAAATTTGCTATTTTAACAAGTCTTCCGTAAAAAATATAAAAAAATTACATTTCAAACCATGACTGATGTGTTAAAATATCAATTTTCCATACTTTTTTCTAGCTATTATCGGCCAAAGCAACCAACACTGAGGGTTCATGGAAGCCAATCGTCATAACCTGCTGTGTTATCCTTACGCAGAAAATATCAGCTAGTATATTTTGCCTCCTCTGCCTCGTGTGAGTTCTGTCGATACTCGGACCAAACTTGGGAACATATCCTGTGTGATTTTTGGCACCCAATGGTGTCCTCTATAGATCGGAGCTCCTCGTTGCTGTGTCGTCAGTGGGCCTCTTCAAAGTCCTATTGGTCATGCGAATTTCATGATGTCAAAGAACAATTTCAAAGCCTTCAAGAAATTCTGTTATGTGTATTTATGGTGTCTTTGTATTAGTAGATTCCCATGAAGTTTATTTTTTACGGAGATCTTGGTCACACCTTTGATGCTTTACATTTAAAAAGATCTGATGTCAATGAGAGTCCGCGTGTGTGAATCTTCTATTCACATTTATTTGCACTATGATGCCAAGAATGCTAATCTAGATGACTCCATGTGCTACTTTTCGTGCTTTGCATTTTTTTCTTGTCGTTCACTTAGCGTTCTGTGAAGGGGCCGTTTACAGACCCCATGTGCAGAGAAGATGGTGGTGGAGTAGCGAATTATGACATGAGTCTGGCGGTCTTTCTCTATTATATATTTGTAGATAACTCGTCATATAAAATAAGCTAAGGGCGTTCCCTTGGTTTTAATCTTATTTAGACGGCTATGATTTAATGTGTGGTTATAAAACCTTTCCTTCGGTTCATTTAAGTACATAATTATTATAAATTTTGATCGAATGGGTGGGTTCGAACCCTTTTTTTTCATCGTTGATAAATTATAACGCGGTGACATAATACTCTCTCCGTGTTTAGGTGGGTGTATGTAGTTTTGCGGCTCCAGTTTATGGCGTCTTTACAACGAAAACCCGTTAGAAAAATGAAAATCCCCAAACTTATTTTCAAAAACGATGTCCTTATGGTACGTAATTTCCTTTGTCCTCTCGGATCTGCCTCGAGAGGAAATCTCGGCAAAATTTATTGGCATAATAAATTCGGCCATCGGCTGTTTTGGTTCACAAATTGCCCCCACGCCGGGATAGCCCCGGCACACTGTTTATTGATTTATAAATTCCATTTTTGAAATTCAAATGTGGAATCGCATCGACCAATAGACGTGCACCTTTGGACAATTTTTATGCACATATTTTTTTCGAATTGTTAGATAATGTATTGATAAATATCGAATCGAAAGCGCTTGTACCACATTGCCAAACTTTGTTTTGTGTTTTTTTTTAATTTTTGCTTTTTGTGCATTATAGTCTTAAGAGTAGCAACGTCAAAAATCAATTCATTTTTTAATGGCTGGTAATTTTATATTTCATTCCTAAAATTGCTGATTTTGACATAGGAGGGTTTCAAATGAATGTAATGACAGGCAGACTGACATGTATATAGCCGTGCACAAGCATGTGCAAATCCAGAACGACAATCTTACGAGTTCTATTTTATATACATTCAGATAGTATATATATTTTTTTGCCCCATACACAAGTTTCTACACTACAATGGGGCAATAACATTGAATTATTTTATTTTTGTTCTATTTTTTTATGTATTTTTTTATTTTAACTTAAAAAAAATTTAAAAAAATATAATAAATGGTATGTGAAAGGTAAGTCTTGGGAGTGGTTGCATTTACCAATGAGCATCCTCTTTCTAAAGGTGAAAATTGCAGATTTGAGTATCATTTATATCTTTGTAAATCCTTCTTGAGCTCTTATTCCATCCATCTGATCACAATGAAACTTGGTGATTTATTCCAATGAAAATTTATTAAAATCGACAATGGAACGACTTCGGGTGCAATATAATGACGCCTATAGAATAATCTTCGAATATCGACGATATAGCAGCGCTTCAACTATGTTTGCGGAGGGGCGATGTCAAGGATTTCTTGGTGTCCTCAGACATCGAATCGCCGCATACCGAGAGAGGATATGGACTAACCCTAACTCGATCATAAAGGCAGTACAGGGGCACCAATGTCCGAGACTATCACAAAGATGGACAGAAGTGTTAGATGATAGAAGACGATAATTATATCATTTCTACAGTGTTGCTTTTTTTTATTTTTATTTTTAATTTGTTATATTTTTATTGTTATATTATCTGTAACATTTAGTGTGTATTTTTGGTATGTAAAAATAATTTATCTGTAACATTTAGTGTATATTTTTGGTATGTAAAAATATGGTTTATGTAGCATTGCACCCCCCTGCTCACAGACTGGAATAAAAAACTTATTATTATTATTCCCTTTTGTGTTGTTATGTTGATCAACTTGGTTGTCAACCGTCCCACACACGCTAAACATCGTCACCAACATCAAGCTCCGCCCACTAAATATCAAACCGATTTGATATTGCCTCAACATTGTTGTCAACATGAAATATCAACCGCCAACATGCCCACAGACGTTCAACATTGTCGTTGTCCGTTGTAGACGTTCAAGGTTGTCAACCAAGTTTGTCGTATGTAGGCCGCTTTAGTATGGACTATGTCATTAAAAATTAAAACAAAGCTATTCCGACACAAGCCTGCTTAGTGGAATAGTTCTTATCCAGTGGATGTTGGTACTGGTAAATTGTTTTCATTTTGTAAGAACTGATTCTGTTCGTGTTATAATTAAGTGTACTCTCGGATCATTTTGTCAGTGCCAACATATTCTAAATTGTCTATGTTGCATAATTTATTGTACTATTTTTGCACTTTTGCATTGTTGTTATTATTGTATTGTTTATGTGGATTTAAATAAATAAATAATATGACCTAGTCGAGGTAAGCAGAGCGTAATTCGAAATGCGACAAGTTATTTTGATGAGTATTCTAAAACAAAGGATATTGAAATAGATACTTGGGTATCATCTCTGTCTGAACCCTTCAAAAATGTTCCAGGAACGAAATAGACATTCATCATGACCCGAAGCCGGCGGTGGTGGGTTTTCTTTGAAAGGCATGCTGCTACTATAGCTACTGCTTTCTCATTTCCCCTAATTCCCTGATACTATCCCTTCCTCGATCGTCGTCCCTTCCTCCCTTCTCCTGTGACTGCATTGTGTTAAAACAATATTAATGGGTCGACTCTTTTGAGGGTCAACAATAAGATAAAGCAGGTTTTCCTACACTGAACTTGTATTACGGGGTATATTTTACTTCGCAATTTAACGCGGCGTTTTGCATTTTTCACATTCGGAAGTTCATTAAAATTTATTTATTTTTTTACTGTAAGATATTGGATGTTTCGTTTTTGTATAAATTGGACAACGGAGAGACAATCTGTGCTGTTTCATAAGCAGCTTCTACGAACTTCTTATTTGACTCTCCGATACCGAGTTTGCATTGGTTTGAAAATGAATTGTGTGTCAATTCAGATATTTTTCGGATTTGCTTTTTTTTCTTTTTTTTAAATGAATAAGTCCTCGTTAAACAAGTACATATACATCTTCCTACATTATCTAAACTAAGCATAAATGCTTGCGCTATATAGGTGAACGAAATCGGTCGAGGCAGGATTCTACCACTGGATATCGCTCTGCCATCGACCCAACTAAATTAATCAACGTATTGTTTTGTATGGGACTCTTTTTTAGTTAGTTTTGATTTTTTTATGGTTTGTTTCATTATTTTTATTGTACACTTTGTTTATTGCTATATAATTTTATCCTATTTTTCTATTTTGTTTTTACTCCTCACTAGCCCAAGGGAATATAGTGTGGAGTTATGTGTCAATTTTACTTGATCGATTATTAGATTAAAGTAATCATTTGATTATTTTCAAATTTTACAAATTTGTATATCTGATCCTCCACTTATGTAGATCTCATTCGATTTTGAAGGATATCTGAATAGTGCTTTCAAATATTTCATAGTGACCCCAAACTAAGGCAACTAAACATTTCAATTTTTGTTTTTCAAATTGGTAAAAAGACACATAACTTTCATAAAATTGCATTGAAGAAATATCTAGTTTTCATAATAAAATATGTAAATAAAAAAATAATTTAACAAACTCATTTCATGAAAATTCTGAATATTTTCCCTACAAAATTTGAATAGGTACTATATTTAGATGGGTCGATGGCAGAGCGGTTAGCGCGCTCGGTTAGTAATCCAGTGGTCGCGAGTTCGAATCCTGCCTCGACCGATTTCGTTCACCTATAGCACAAGCATTTATTTGCTTATTTTAGGGAACGTAGGAAGATGTATATGTACTTGTTTAACATGGACCATTTAAACGTTCCATGGCTAATGATGGTGGGTGGATTAAAAAATATTCACACTTCATCTGTAGTCTTACTCTTGATACTCGAATCCAATCCCAGTTTCAAATTTTCGTTCAGAATTTACCTTCCTGTCATCTGTGTACATTCAAATTATCTACTTTTAAGATTATAACATACCTACCAACCGCATTATTCTTCGTTACAAAGGTAACTAATTAGCGAAAAATTCGAAGCTGAGATCAGATTTGCAGTAGAGATTAAAGCCGCTGGACTTAGGATCCTCACAAAGCTTCCCTAACACAAACACTATAGAAAAGCGTTCTAGACACAATAGCAAATCTGTTGGCTTTTTATAGTTTAAGTCTTTTCTATTGCAGCCCTATGTATATTCTGACTGTCTATTTTTCCATAACAAAATCGGGTATTTTTATAACAGTATTTTTTTTTATTTAAAATCTTTGTTTAAGTATCTCGGTAGCTTAATGTATCTGTAGTTAGATGGTTGAAATCCTTCTCACCGAAGGCAGATGTATTCTGAGAAAACAAAAGCGAGGATGAGTTTTCACCCTCAATACCAGACTCTCTCAGCCTCGCTTCTTTGAAAGAAACGCTTTTAAAATACCAACACATACAGCTTATAATCAGAATATATGGACTCTTTAAAACTCCTTCATTTTTCGTGATGTAAAAAGTATGATGTGCATCTTTTGTAATAAACGTGTACTCTGCTAAATGAAAAATCCCTTAAATTGTTTTTTGAAAAGTATTCATGAACAGCATTTTAAATATCGTTCAGAATATCATTATATTAATTTATAAACGTCATTTATAATATTTGGAAACTGAGTTATCAAATTTTTCAACATAAATATAATCATATATATATTTATGATTGCATGTATGCAAACATTGTTTTTACTCCTCACTAAAACAAAAGGATATAGTGGGGAGTTATAATTTCGCAATTTTTAAGGGTATTTTTTTATTGCGTGATCTCAGCATGACATTTTTTTCTTTAAATTTTCTTGTTTTACTACAAATAACCGTAGTTTTAGATAAACACAGATCAATACTATAACAATAATGTTTCAAACAGTTTCCAACTACCAACGTCCCTATCAAATAACGAGCAGAAGTAAAATGATACACAAGTAGTATTATATGTATGATGTAATGTGATTTGCGATATCCTAACCAAACCACACGCGAGACAAGGCGAGTCAATCTCATTTCCAATTATGTCAGAACCTTAGACAAACTTGAGACATATACATATATCGTCCGCAAAATGGTGGCCATACAAGATATAATAATGACTTCACTAGAGGTTTAATGATCGCAATACAAGTCCACTATATTGTGAGTATTTAATATAATATATTAGAGATAACAATATTCGTATAAACTGTATAAAGTAACATGCACATTGATATTTAATGCTGAAATATTATATCAATGTTGTAACTGTATACCTATAAGTGTTACTTGTTTGAGGTATCAAATCACACTATCTCACAATAATATCGAATCGCTAATATATCTAAGAGAAAAAAATATGGCCTGGATAAAATTTGCTCGAGAAATGTAAATATTATATAATATTTATTTATTTGTTTTGAAACATTTTGTACACATTACAATAAATGTGCATAATGGCGTGCTTATTGCCATATGACAATATCTTCTAACCAACTATATACATTTGGTGAGGCAAATTGTGCTTTTGAAACGTACCAGTTTATGTGAGTAAAATATATATTGAAAAATATAAAACAAAAAAACAATAAATGGGATACGGAAGGGACAGGAGACAAAAAGACAAATCTTAGTGTTGTGGAAGAAAATGATTCCTCAGATTTCTTTTGAAAGCGGGAAGTGTTAATTTTTTTTAATAAGACTGCTATACATAGATAAATACGTGGAACACCGTTCATATTACCAGCAAAAGTAACATGATTTTTTTACTATTTAATTTTAAATTATTTAACTTTGAATATATTTTTCTTTTTTTCACGAAGAAAATAAATTAGTTTATTTATATAGTGTCCCTATACACTACTTATTTGTTGGGGTGGAACTCTTAGTACTTTGCAGTAAAAGATGAATGTTCTTTTACACTTTTATTATAATATATACAATATACAAATTAAGGTCAATACTACTATACAATTCACGGAGGTATCTATCAACGGCGGAACGATGAATGACGCGCCGCGTGCCCATTCAAACACTATATACACACACAGACATGCTATCTCTTTCACTCACATATCTCACAATTTATTAATCTGAAATCACAATTAAAAAAAAACAAAACGTAAATAAAATACAATATAAGTATAGTTGTCGCCAAATAACTTGAACTTTTAGCCGAGAAGGGGGGCGATTTGCACGTAAACCAACGAAGCAAAAGACACAAATTTGCGGTCTGCGTAACCAGAAGCTCGTTCGAGATGTTTGCTAAAAATTACACCTACATATAATATTTGTCTTCATCTTTCTAAATTATATCCGCAATTTCAATTCGATATCGAAATTGATATCAAACTTATTGACATTATGACAAAATGTTTTATATGCTCCACTTCATCGTGGATAAAATATAATTCAAAAGTGTCTACGACAGACTGCTGACAGCATATAAGTTAGCCTCTCGTAAATGAAATGTTACGAATTCCTCAACTATCCCATAAATTCCTTCTACAGAACATCATACAAGATACAAGCGAAATTCTTGCAGACAAACTACATACTGGTAGTAGTGTTATTTTCAATTTAATTTGCCTCAACAGTACGTATGAAAGGAAGAATTTATATTTGATTCGTTTGTCTGTTCACGCAGCACAGCACGGAGATTTGTCGGTCATCATAGTACGATTGGTTTTCGGTATGAGTCTGTTTCGATTACAAATTACAAAAATAGTATCATAAGAAGATGGAACAGTTAAATAAAGTTTTTTTTTTCTAAGGGACTGCTGGATTATAGGCTTCTTTCGTCTGCTTCTACTCGTTCCTACCTTGTCTCTTGTCAATGAAGCACTGATTGGTCAGAAAATATTGTCATTTGGTAAAAAAGTTGCGGATTACGCAAAATGCGTGAACTGCGTATATTTTTTGTATTACACAAAGTTGGTTCTATATTGGTCGTAGTTATTTTTTTTTCTTTTTATTTTTTATTATGGTTAGCGATGTTTTCAAGTATTCCACACATTGTCAAAAATACAATAAAAATTTTATGGCATTGATAATTTTCCTATCTCGTGTCAAATTCCGAGAGAGACTTACATACATAGATGCGAGTGTGGACAAATTAATATCTATCGACTATGATTGACTGAAGGCGTTGTGGCACACCATTGATTGTTCTACCTCTCACTTTCAGTTACTTTTCTATTTCTACAATTCCTCATCCATCTTTATTTTTATAACTGTTTGTATATATTAATTTATGTTTTTCTGTTACACACATACCTAATCATTATTATTCAAATTTTGCACCTAATTATCAAATTTTGTTTTGATGTATTTGTGATGCATTTTTTGACATTCGGACATTTTTTTGTTTCAATTAGAAGTTCACTCGTGATTTTAAAACCTCTTACTGTCCCGAATAAAATGAAATATATTCTAAAGCTCTTTCCATGTTATTATAATATTGTTTATTTAATGGGTTGTATACATATGTACCTACTTGTAGTTTTATTTTGTAGGGCCATTACTTGACAAATATCTCTGCAAAGTTAATGTACATAGAGTACGTTGACGCGACTTTGATCTTATCTCTGAAGATTAGAGTTTACATTAAGTTAACTGAGGATAATTTATGGTCGCAATTTTGCACATTTTAGTGTAATAGTGGAAAAGTTAAGAAGTCGAGTCATACTTTTGGTTTTGTAAGAATATTTTCACATTTAGTCTGACTCCTTGTTCAAGGGCAAAGTATCTACAGAACAATTCGTGTAATTTATTTGCTTTGCTAACGAGATTAAACATCTGTTGCCCTATGAAAATATTTTCGATCTTAATACATTTAAAATATTGTTTCATTCCATTTTAATGGAATGTATTAATTACATTATGAGCAACTCTAAATGTTTCTTTCAATCAATATATACAAATAAATCTTTATTTCTGTATATTTTAACGCACTGATTACACACTGCTTCTCAACAATTCTCATTCCTGTCCTATATATTTGCTTCCTGGCAACAATTCTATTTTTCCCATTATGATCAGATGCACCAGTTTGTATTTCTCTAAATGCATGACCAAATATGATTCGTTTCGTATTTCAATTATCGCCAGCAACTATCGCTCTCTGAACAACTATCGAGTTTCTGACCAGTTGATTTTATTGATACACGTATCAAAGTTGAACAAAACAGTGGTGGCTTTTCGTGTGGCAAAAAATATTTGACATAATCCGAGTATTTTGAATGAATAACTGACTTTAATCAGAAATCACTGCTTCTATCTCACAGACCAACAGGTCTATCAAAATATCGACCAAAATTGGATGAATCAGATGTTCCCCCTGTATAGTGTGCATTCAAACTTAGCACCAACATATTTTGATTATACATTGCAAAGTTTAGTACAAATTTGTAATAACCGCAGTCTCAAGATGGCGATATGTCACACAGTAGGAAAATACGTATGTAACATACCCACCTTGTTAGCAGACAATTTAAGTTCACAATAAACCAATGACGTAAGGCAATCTAATAAGACGGCAACTATGTACGTGTTCTGCATTCGTGTGTCTGTCGCCCAAAGAAAACGCTGGCTGTTTATCTGATACAGATACCAACAAACATTAATGCTGGCTGATAATAAAATACCTCGAGGCCTAAATTAGAATTCCAACCCCATACACCCCCCTCTTCCATACACAGTGTTGTGTTGGCTTTCCCAAAATTTGTCTGGTCCTGCAGAAACGCAATTCTAACACAATGAATTCACGGTTTCTAATTATAAAACACTACACCAATATGACGTTGAGGATAAAAAAAAATGAAATTTAGGTAAGTACAACAAAAATAATAGACTTTAAACTTCTTGTCACACAAATTTTAATATCTATTAATGTTGTTGTTTTTGTTAATATAGCACCGAAATTAAGTTTTCATAATAAAAGTATGAAATATAGGCACCAACATTGCTCAAAAAATTGATCAAATGAACTCACATTTACTAACTAAAATAATTTAATCAATTTTCATTAATGAATGGAATAAAATTATAAATCTCAAATTTAATATATACGAGTGAATAAATAGAATGATACGAATGTCTGGAGGTACATGATTGGTACTTGTTTCACATTTCAAAGATACTGAATATGTGTCATTCGTTTTTTTCTTCGTTGTTCATATTTCTATACCACAATTGGCTATGGAAAATTCTAATAAAATCTTCATTGAGAAATGTATCGATTGTTTTTTTTAATAATTTAATCACACTTAGCTAAGCTTTTTTATTTTCAACTATGTTGATGAATACACATGAGTACGATTTGACCTTTTGGGCTGTTTGTGTCGGATGCGCGATTAAAAATTGATGTCTAAAAAGATATCGGTCTTCATTCTAGATAAGATAGAGATTTTTTGTCCGACTCACATAACGTTATATCGAATTTACCTTCACCAGCTATCGTAATTCTCCCCGTTGTGCTAGTGGCCAGTATTATGGGGTGGGTCCTGGGGTTTAGTTGGCAGAGGGGTCAGGTCTGGTTCGAGTACGGAGGTGCTTATATGTTTTGGGAAAACACATTTTGGCAGGCCAGCGTTACGACCAGCCTGGGAGTTGTTTCGCAAACATTGATGGCTGGCCATGAGCCGTGGGACCCTTATGTGACAGCTTTTCTAATTTTAATTTCATCTCTCCCTTGAAACGCTTCCGAAATGACACAAAACACGGCCTGGCTATCTTTATTAACGTGCAGACCATTTCACACTCTTTTTTCTTCTCCTAATTTTAGCAAAAAAACAAACATATACCCGTTCATTCACCTTTTTGTAGTTTTTTTTTGTTATTGTAACTGTAGGTATCTATATAAATAAAGATCTGTTCGCCTATCTTATAAGGAACAGATCATGATGGTACATAATGAGTTTAATTCATTCCTTTATTATCCTTTATTCCACATTAAACGACAACCATTTTATAATACACTAGTAATGTTTTTAAGTTATCTGTATATTATTAAACTTAAATAGGAAAAACACATAAAATGGATAAATTTGACATTTCATTAAATTTTATTGCGATTTCAAAATTGTAGCCATAATGTATTCAATTTAGAATTTATGCTTCGTCAATACAGTAGACCGTGGATTTATCAATATTTCTGTATGAAAATAAACACTCAATCAAGAAGTCTTTCTTACGATTCCAAAGATAAGTTTTGATGTTTACAAAGTTTTATCACAAAATAAGGACTCAATCAATTGGCGTATGAATTTTTGAGTTTATATATTATATTATTTCCAAACTTGATCAGTTTCTTAGTTAAAAATATTATAATCGTATTTTATGGAAACTTTTCCGTCAATTCGCATTAGTGTCGAGATAAATTTAAATTTCTAAAATCGTCTTTAGTTTGATGTCGTAACTCGCAAAACTTTTATTACCAAAGATATCTCTGACTCTTCTAAGTGACATTGCGACAATTAACCATGGCCGACACCTATCACAAGTAATATAAACTTAGTTCAGCGTTGGTCCCGTATAATTGTATAACAACAGCACATGATACGCACGCCAATATATCAGGATTATGAAAAAAGTTTAACGGAAAGTTGTTCTAGATACGCCTGCCTGCCTCTCTTGTATTGACAAAGTTCTTATCGATTCCTTTGTACGCAGAACTAAGTCCTGGCTTAAGACCCTCTCCACATTTCATACTTTTCTCCCGCCGAAAAGTTGAGGATTTTTTTCTCTTTCGGGGGCGTAAATTAATCTATTTAATATCTACACAAGAAATTCTTCGCAGTTTAAAGAATCTTATTCTTGTTTTTGAGAGGGGAGCTGTGCGCATGCTCGTTGAGACTACTGCCTCAATCTTGACCGGTTTCATGAATAGTTTAAACTTTCAGCCGGAGATATATTTTACTTGGCATTTAGGGGATTAGAGTCGGTTCTTTTAGGTAGCTGTAAACCGTACGTTCTAATAATTCAGTACGGGTATGGTTAAAATACTCTTCTTATTGCGTAGGTTTATGTTAAAATATTATTCTGTGTTCTATCATATTAAAATATTATATTGCGTGTTTTTTTTGCTATTTTGCTCAACATACATACATACCATCACGCCATGTCCCTCACGGGGAGGGCAGAGAGATCTGAACGCCACATTTTATTATCTTGACACAAATTCATAGCCTCGTCAACATTCATATTCGTCTGTTGTTCATGCTCCTAACATTTCCGTCTTTCAAAATACCGCTCAAATGGTCGTGCCATCCGACCTCTCATTCCATTCCTGTCCGCAATGTATATTTTCTTCGTCGGGCGTTCCTCACTCTTCTCCCCATGTGGCCAAACCGTCTAAATGTGTTCACTTTCATTCTATCTACTACATATTTCTTCATCTTACATTCTTTCCTTATGTCGTCATTTGTTTCCCTGCCATAGATCGTTTATTACAGATTCTTCTTAGCAGTCTCATTTCAACTGCATTTATTCTGCTTTCGTGCGACTTCTGCCATGTCCAGGTTTCACTTGCATAAGTCAAGATTGGCACTTAGATGAATGGCAATTTCCTTTGATATGGTGCGATCATTCATAACTGGTCTAAATGCTCCATTCACTCTGTTTCCTGCCATAACTCTTCTTTCGATGCGAAACATATCATGTTCATTTACATAAAAATAATTGCGTTTATCATTAATATTAAAATGAAATATCGTGTTCATTTTTGCTAAAGTTATCAATTACTCAAAATACGTTTATATTTTTATCAATATATTTTATTTTATTTTTTTAATTTTATATAGCTTCTCAGGCAACTAATAGACATTAATTTACCACGCATCCAATAACGAACTACCACATTTAAGAGACTTGATATTTAACGCCCCATAGAAGCAGACCGAACACGGCAATCAAACTCAGGCCCTTTGGGTCAGGAAACAGATAACTTATTAACTGAGCCACGAAGGCCAAATTACTGAATTTTCCCAACGATAGTTTTGTCCTCCTGAAACCCAGTATATACCTACTCGTAACAAAAGGTTTAAGTACTTACATAATAAAAGCTGGTCAGAGATTGATTTAGTGAAATACTTAAAAACCCACAATCGTATATTATTTTTGTTATTTAGTTTACAAATTAATGTATTATAAGGTTTTTGTAACATTTATAGCTACAATGTAGAGAGAGAGATAGAAATACATTAGAGGGAGAGAAAATTTCATGGATTAAATTCAGTGAATCATTGTTAACCAAACGAGGTGTTCTGTTTTCATAAGTCTGTATGGTATGTATATGGTTGATATCTAACAACTGTGTGTTATTTTGCTTTAATTTCCCGCCCTGAAACTTTTTTATGCTCTTTCCCAACGGTGGCTCTATTATATAATTATTTTTATGCGCTGAGCTTTGAGGTTACGTCGTAAAGCAAAATTTTACTGCGCACTATCTGCGTTTTATTAATTTACAGCTCATATTGTTGGTTCAGAATTTCACTGCGGCTATAGATTTAATTTGCAACTTTGCTCACCGAATCGTGGTTTAACTCCACTCTGCTGATGTTTCATTTTCATTCCTTTATGTTCTCTTTTTTTTTAATTATGTTTCATTTATTTTTAGAAATGATGTGCTCGTCGCTTTTAAAGCAGAATTCGAAGAATATATTGACTCATTTAGTCTATAGTAGTGTATCACTTAGTATTCAACAAATTTTAATGTTTTTATGTGAAAATTTTTTATGAAAGCAATCACTTTTAATATAAATTTTGTTTATTATAATTCTCTTATTTGTTTAAATCACGATTGACGTATTTGATAGCATCACTGGTTAGGACTGTGTGGTGCCATCGTCGAAAAATATCCTTCTTTTCATACTCTTTCATACTTTGTTAGACCGGTTAGTCTGTTCTTTTGTTAGTCTGTATTGCAGAAACTATGCTTCCTGAAATGATGAAGTCCAACTGTTTTTCCATCTATAAGGTGGTCTGGCTTACGATATCTAGATGGGAACTCATTAGCTCTGTCACCGTACATCCTAGCTACGCAGTATCTTCAGAATCGTCTTCTAGATCTACTCCACCGAACACTGTCTACTATGTTACACATTTTTCGTCTTTTGAGACCTTTATAGGTACCTGTGATTGTGTTGAGGGTTGCACACAATATGTATTCTTTAATGATTCTATCATGTATTTTAGGAATGAATAATACGCCGTAAATAATCACAGTATAACCATCCATATACAATATACATACATAATATATCTGGTTACTTAGTTAGTATGAGAGCGAGTGTCAAAAGAGATCCGCTCATAGCATTCGCGGGCTATTCAGTATTCATACATTACGTCCATCTCTTTCACACTCCGTTGTCTCATTCACACACTATTCATAGATTCACACATTCCAATATTAACATGTAATGAGATCCAACTGTCGATGGTGACAGTATGCGTAATTGAAGAATACGTACCAAACTATAAACACTAAAACACAAATTAATAAATTAATGTTTTAAGATATTTTGTTTTCTATACAAAACATGTAGGTATATATGTCAGGATAGGATAGTATGGAGATCAGTCTGTTTTTCCTACCCACACTATGAAAACAGCTTGATGTATGTTTGTAGATTAAGTAGGTATCAAACTATAGAGTGAGATATTGTGTAGTGTTTACTGCCTTACAAATTGTATGAAACGATGTCGACACAAAGAGATGTACTACTACAATGTTAATATTTTTTATAGACTTCTAGCTTATATGACTTTTGAGATACACATATGGGGAAATAAGTTAAGAATTCAAAAGTTGATGAACCCCTGACTGAAAGAAAAATTCAAAATTTTGAGTATAAAAATTTTGTAGGCCTGTAACTATCTATGTATATATTCTGAAATTTTGCGCTATGTAAATTGAACGGATCAAAAGTTATAAGGGGGGGGGACACAGACGCATACACAGAAATGTTCTACTCTGAGTAAATCTATATATTATGGAGGATAGAACATAATATATGCTGCGAAGGCTGTACAAAGTTTAATATTTTATCTACATTTATGCATGATTATCCTGAAACTAAATAAGCACTCATACGAGGTTGAATATCTATTACAGTTTATAAGGCATATAGTATGTCTCTACTAACAGCGGCGCGCACCAGGGGTTTTCACTTACCGTGCAAGGTAATATCGTGCCCTGTCATAATAATTATTTCATTTGAATGAACAGGGATCGCCGTTCGATTATTGCCAGGTCTGCAGAATAAATCCCCCGTCTGCGGGGCGGGTGCCTACCTACAGTGGATGGGTAGGTACCTTCCCACACGATCCGCCCGCTCCGACCGTACCTGGCAACATCGGCCCACTAACCAATGGCGCGTATAATTCGATGACAGTGCGGGAACGTTTAGTTACATCCTCTTTCCACTCTCGGCGCAATTTTGTGCAATAAAACAAATTTCCTGGTAATGCTCAGTCAAATAAAAACATTTTGTAACATTTTTTCGGATAGAAAACGTTCGTGTCGTAACCTGAAAAATACGTCGAAAAACAAAAATGGTTCTTTTTTTCGTGTTTGTGAATATTGGATCCCGCCTTTGATGTAGGGTATTTCTGGCGCCATCGCCTCTATATTTTATCAGTAGGTAGTTATAGAAAATACATACATTCCTATACATTTCAATGTTCAACACAGGTAACTTTCAAACATTACACTGTTTTCGTCATTTTCAAACAACTCCAATTTGTTCGTTTTATTGAGTTAGCGAAAAACTTCACTCACTCTCACAAAACATTCTTCAAATAAAGATCAAAACATAACAACTGTGTCACTCAATAATAAATCAGAAAAAATACATATAAAATACACGTGCAAATCGACCACAGCTTCAGAACTTATATACTTGTGTGATACAGTAATAAAAATATACCTACATATCATTGTGGTTTTTTGTGCATTGTATTGAATGAATATTATGAAAATATATTTAGTTAAGATATCGAAGTGTATAGATTTTTTTAATTATACAGATATGTAAAAAATTTTAAAAAAAACATTTCATTCAACAAAAGTACTTATCTTCTTCTTCTTCAATGGCGCTACAGCCTATATCGAGCCTTGGCCTCCGTCAGTCTTCGCCTCCAGCTTCTTCAAGCGTCTGCAGCTACTCTCCAACTGCCTGGCACTTGTAGTAGTTGGGAAGCACCCCTTCCAACTTCGTCCTCCCATCGCAGCCGCGGTCTTGCAACCTTTCTTCTTCCACCTGGATGTTTACACAGAACTTTCTTTGGTATTCAGAACTTTAGTGGTGGCATTCTCTATACACACATATGTACGCTGTACGATATATTTCATTAAAATTATTTCAATTTCACTGTTTTTTTTTTATCGAGGATCACTTAATATCCTAACTACGGGAGTCAAACCCGAGACGTCGTCGTCTGAATTACTTTGACACAAAAAAAAACATTTATTTTACTTCGTTTATAACAAGAGCAAATGTCCGCACTAGAAATAATATCCTTTGACGTGGAGCAATGAAAACTTGAGCGTGCAATGACGTTTCTTTTGAAAAATTGAAGAAGTTTCCCTGTTTTATTCCCTCGTCCTCCCACCTCGATCTTCACCATCCCCCCACCCTCCCAGCTTCCTCCTCGTCCGCCACGGAGGTTTACAGATGTCGTCGCCGTATTTCACAGACACACTTCGAATTTGTTAAAAATTCTCTGGCTTATTGGGAAGATCAAAACAGGAGACGGTAGCGAATGGACCGTTCTTAGGGACAATTTTGTACGATAAATGTAATTTATCGATGCATACATAGGAACTCTGTTCTTAGGGACAACTTTGTATGATAAATGTAGGTACATACATACATATATACCATCACGCCATATCCCTTAAGCAGAGAGAACCGAGCACCGTATGCCTCTATTTTTGCACACATTCCTAGCTTCCTTTACATCCATGCATCGTCTCATACATGCTCGTCGATTATCAAGCTTCTTATATTTCCTTCTTTCAAAATATCATTCACATGGTCATGCCATCCCTTTCTGGGGCGGCAACTGCTATTCACTCCATCTCTTACACCCATGTACATTTTTTTGGTAATCTAATTTATCGATACATAGGGACAACATTGTACGATAAATGTAATTTATCAAGACATTCATACGTACACTGTTCTTAGAAACTACTTTGTACGATAAATATAATTTATCGAAACACACACCATACATACACACCATACATACCAACATGGTTTCTTACGCAATAGATCTGTAACATCCAATCTAATTTCCTTCACTCATCGAATACTCACTAACACACACAACAGACAACAAACAGATACTATATACACTGACTATTCTAAGGCCTTCGACAGAGTTAATCACAACATCCTCCTTAACAAACTATACAGTTTGGGCATACACGGTGATCTTCACCGCTGGTTTAGATCCTATATAACAAATCGCCACCAATCAGTTGTTGTCGGCGGACACAAATCAAACTTTCTAGCCGTTCCCTCAGGTGTACCGCAAGGATCCCACCTTGGACCACTTCTTTTCAATATATATATCTTTGACATCGGTAACTGCTTATTACACACACAATATGAATTATTCGCAGACGATATGAAAATATCTTCTATAATCAGGAATCACAACGACTGCCTCAATATGCAAGCTGATCTTGACAGACTTACAGACTACTGCCTGACAAACAAATTGACTATTAATGCAGACAAATGTTACAAACTAACCTTTACCCGCAAACAATCACCCATAACTTTTTCCTATAACATTAATAAAGTTTCCATAACACCTTGCGACACTGTAAGAGACCTCGGTATAATCATGGATGGGAGCCTTACATTCAGCAACCATATAGATAAAATGATAGACAAGGCTTATAGAACTCTTGGATTCATATTCAGAACCTGCAAATCTTTCAAGAACATAAATACATTAAAATCTATATATTATACCATGGTTCGACCAATACTCGAATACGCATCCCCAATCTGGTCCCCAAGATACACAACATACAAACAACGCATTGAAAGAATACAAAGATTGTTCATTAAATACTTAAACCGTAAAGCATACCTCGAGTTCCCCAGCTACGACTGCGCGAGAACCTATTATAAAATCGACAGTCTCGAGAATAGACGCACAGTAAATGATATGATGCTTCTGTACAACATTATAAATAATAATATCGACTGCCCCTCAATACTCAATACCATTTCATTTAATATTCCTACTCGCAGAACTAGACATACACATTTATTCCACCTTCCAATTCACCGCACCAATTACGCACAAAACATGACTATTCATAGAATGTGCGATACATACAATAACAGATTTCAAGAGTTTGACATCTTCCACCTCAGCTCCACAACATTCAAATACTCCATACAAAAGAAGATCAATAACCACTTATTATAGGAAACCTTGACGGCATTTATTCTCTTTTTTCTTTTTTCCTTTTAGTTCAATATTATGTTTTAAATCATTGTTAACTTGAAATGTTGCTCTTACCTACATACCAACCTATGATCATATTTTATTTTTTTTTTTTTTTTTTTTATTTTTTGCAAACTTGTATTATTTTATGTCAATCATAACGACAAAATGTAATAGGCCTTAATACTTGATGTTACTATTGTATTGTACTATGTCTTAACGCTGTTTTTTGTCCAACTTTAACATAAATAAATAAATAAATAAATAAATAAATACACCATTCTTAGGGACAATTTTGTACGATAAATGTAATTTATCGATACAAACATTCATACACCGTTCTTAAGAACAACTTTGTACGATAAATGTATTCTATCGATACATACATACACCGTTCTTAGGGACATCTTTGTACGATAAATGTAATTTATTGGATACATACACCGTTCTTACGATAAATGTAATTTATGGATATAAACAAACTTACACCGTTTTTAGGGACAACTTTGTACATTACATTTATCGATACGATGAAATAAATAATTTACAAAAAATATTTCAGATCAAAAAAAAATTATTTAGATCTGTAAATATACTAAACTGGTTGTAGCGTCCTAGGGGTATTGTATGAGCCACGCGAAATTTTTGGAAATTAAAATAATTACTATTCCGAAACCAATATAATCCAACTTCGTTATTTTTCTTTGCCCTAACCTTTGTCCCATTTACTTGGGTTCGGCTCTCCTAGTACTCATCCTCCAAGTCTTATTGTCTTCCGCGTCTTCAGAAAAAAGCCTTGCCTCCTTAAAATCTCTTCTCCCTTTAGACTATGAACATCCAAGTGGTCAATGACCTACTGGTCTTCCAGGTCCCACCTCTATGTCCATCGTTCTTTTTATCATATTATCCTGTGGAATACTGTTTAAATCACAATTTCTTTATACCACGTTATAAGATATCATAATTCTGACACATTAACATGGTTCATTCATACTAGACCTTGAAATCTCGATATTTATAAGCATAAAATAAAACGGATTCTCAAATTTTCCAAAACAAATTATTATTTAATTGTTATGGAGTTTTTTCATTAAATATTCGCTGAGAAGTTAAATATACTATAGTTAAATATAAATATTAAATTTAATTCATGTATTACGCATTAACCCCACCATAGCAATGATTGATAATATATAAGATGTGGCCAATATTTTTGAACCCACAAAGTATTTAGTTTCCCATCAGCATATCCGGTCCGTTGGGTACTTGATTAGGAGAACCACAAGAAGTGTCTCCACTTGGATGTCACCATAATTGATATTTAACGTCAGCGTCTTCACCAGGGATACACCACAGGGATAAACTTTGCAGTCTCCAATTTTGCGACTTTACCACTGTCTGCCATGGGAAAACACTTTGCGGTCGGAGCTTAGGCGGAAGGGAAATGCAACCGATCCTAACTAACTGATCTCAACTGCCGTAAATATTAATTCTAAAATAATAAATTGTTTGTAGATTTATACCGCTACGCCGTTTTCTGTATTTTGAAAATCATATTCTGTATTTGGAACTAATAGAAAACGTCTTGCAGAACTTAAAAATAAATGAACTTCTAAGACTTAAGTCTTAGAAATTAATATTAAGAAAACCAAAATAATGATTTTTAGCCGTGATAGCTATCCAAATACAAACCTCCAACTTAAAAGTGTTAGTATCGAAAAGATAAAACAACTTAAGTACTTGGGTAGTATAATTATACTGAGAATCTAGACCCTGACACTGAAGTAAAATGCAGAATAGAAGCGGCCCGATCGGCATTTTACAAAATGAAAAATCTTCCCCTCGACGACAATATCTACTTAAAGCAAAACAAAGAATGGTCAAGTGTTATGTGTGGTCTGCTTTATAGGGTGGAGCAGTGGACTCTCAAAGTTAATATTATAAACCGCCTTGATGCATTTGAAATGTGGATCCACCGCAGAATGCTAAGAATATCGTGGATTGACATGGTAAAACTGAAGTACTACGTAGAGCCAACACCAACAGAGAATTATTCACCAATGTTTAGCTCCGTAAAGTGTTGTACTTTGGAAATATTCTGAGAAGTGAAAAGTATGCCATCCTTCAGCTCGTCATGAAGGGGAAGATTGAGGGACGTAGAGAGGTCAGAAAAAAGCAGCTTTCCTTGCTACGAAACATCCGCGAATGCACCGTTATGAGAACTGTGGAGGATAGGGAGGCTTTCTCTATGGTGGTCGTCAATGTCGGGGAGATCTGATATGACACAAAAAAAGAAGAAGATACTTTGATAAAAAAATATTGATCCAATAGGATCATGCTGAAAATCGACTACAGGTGGCTTGTGCTTCTAGAACATAGCTGAGTCTGTTATTAATGTTTTGTACTTGCATGTTTTTGTGTGTTACCTAAGCTTTTGACTCACTAAATATTTATATACTTATTAAATGCATTTTTTTAAACTTTATTTTGTTTCTTATCGGTAGTTTTTGTTTGTTGAATTTTATATATATTCTTCTTTTGTCTTGTGATGGTTTCCTATATGGAATCCGAAAAACCGCTTCTCTCTTGGGATGGATTCTCAGCTCTCCTTTCATCTTCTTGTAGGATCAGTCCCGTGCATCTGGTTGTATAGTGCAATATAACAAAGTCTGGTTGGTGTCTATTCTTTGGACATGAACAATGAACGCTGTAAATTCCTTACATCTTACGATGTCCTCAGCCTCATGTCTCTCTTATTCTGGTATTACTCGCGTGATACCTTATAGATTTGCCTGCTAGGAGTAGGTATTTTGAAGTACTCACCATTTTTTGGCAGAATTATAAACCTCATTTTCCCTAAAATTGTGTTATTCTTATTTTGATTTATAAATATTTCTTTCGTGTGGATTCGAAATCTTTGACACACAAATATTTTTCCAGTTTACGAACAAATTCCTCCGCCATGTTTGCGCTGTTTCCCTGGGTTTGATTCGGCTGAAAGCGGAAACCGATGGCGGATAAGATATGTTGGGAGGAAATCGACTCGAGCAAAATTTTATTCTATATGATATGGTCTCTCACGCATCTATCAGGAATAAATATTAATATTTAACAAAGTATATACACATGTTTGTACTCTTGCTCGTCGATAACTGTAAGAATATTTTAATATTCAGCCATTACGTTCCTCGTATAGGCACGTGTAACGCTCGCATATTTTTTGTTCAAAGAAGGTCTCCTAAGAATTTAAAAAGAAACTTTCTCGGGACTTCTTTGAGAAATGTTTGTACGTTTTCATTGTGACATTTGCCATTTCGAAAAACTTAAAAAAACGCCACTCCACTGACATGTGTTATATGATAATTCCAATATTTCGTTCACATAATTACGTACACAATAATTTAAAAAACGCGTAATATTCATATAAGTATACATATACTTAATATCTATAAATGTTTTATAATCATTATTGGAATTCATGATATTCCTGTCCAGAATTAAGTTTCGATATTTTCATTTTTGTTCTGATTTACCTTGTTTTTCATTGCTGTGTTTTTGATTTACTTAATTTTGAATTGTTTAAATTGATTTAACTCATATATTTTTTTTATTTTCGACTTACATTATTTTATTTTATCTGTTTGAGCTTTATTTTTACTGTAAATGGTTTAATTTTAATGTTTTGTATACGTATTTTGTATACAGTGTACGATAGGAGCTTGCACTGACAAACTGTTTATATAGTTAAGTGTAAAAAAAATATAAAAAAAAGTAAATTTTATAAACTAATAAATAATTAAAAAAATATGACTTAAAAAACGTTTAACAAGCTTAATTCACTTTCATACAGTTTTTTTTCGTCAGACTTTAAAATATTCCTTATTCAAATACAATAAAATATTTTTTTTTATTTATTTAACATAATAATTTTATAATAACAAATCAAGATATAATTCACAGGTTATAATATTTTTACAAATTTTCTTTGCAGTGCCTCATCAAAAAGATTGCAATCTTGTGCTTGATGAGGTAAATCACTTATAAAAAAATAAAAAATATCAATACAAAGCAATTAAACAAAGTCAACAATAGAGTAATTAAATCAAATCAACATGAATAAAAAATCAATAAACATTAAAAAAGTTTGAAAATAAATGAATATGAGAAATATATAAAAGAGTAAACACATATTCAAATAAAACAAAAGGAAATACATGAAAATAAATTGAAAAATGAGCAATATAGACTATTCAAACATACCAACACATATTTAAAAATAAAAAAAGAAAATACTGGCAATTGAAACAAATCAACAACAAAATTGAAAACTAATATTTTTGAAGTTAGAAGTTAAGTGCAATTTTAATTATGTTTAAATTTTTTAAATTCTTTTATCTGCTTTAATTCATTTGGGAGGAAATTGAAACATTTTATTCCCAAATAAATTTAGTTGTTTTGTAATTGTCCTGTATTACATTTGGGTATTTTAAAATCATTTTGGAATCGCAGAGACTTATTTTTTTCAATTGTATTAAAACATTATCTTTGAAAATTTGTAAAATAGACACTCTTTTATAAATATTATCTACATTGGGTACTTTGAATATGTCAAATAGTGTTGTAGTGGGGAAAGTGCGTGTTTTATTAAGTATAACCTTTATGATTAATTTTTGTACAATTCTAACTTGGTTTAAAATATTGTCATATGCTCCTCCCAAACCAATGATTCCATAAATAAGCAAGGAATGAACCGTCGCATAATATATGTTTTTTAGGTTTTTAAGTTTAATACATTTCTTAGTCGTATGAAAATATATATACATTTCCTTATTCGTTTAACTAAGTAACCTTAATGCGCTTTCCATTTCATGTTTTTGGTCAATAATAATACCGAAGTATTTTATCTTTGAGGTTGGTCGTAGTGTTGAGCAAATTTCGCGGCAGTTGCTGGTGTTGCATTTATTATGATGAATTGTTATTTTCAAATCCAGATCTGTTTTCAGTTTATTAATAGAGAATGGGATAAAGTGTGTTTTTTCGGTATTTAATGATAGAAGTTTCGTATCAAACCAGTTTTTTAACATATTGATGTCGGCATTCGCTAGTTCACAAACCGTATTCCATGCATCTCCCTCAATTACTATAATTGTGTCATCAGCATAGGATATTATTTTTCCATTTAACTGCTGTTTAAATATATCATTAACATAGACAATAAATAATAGAGGACCCAGCACTGTACCTTGTGGGATACCGAAACAGCTTGTTTCCACTCGGCTCGACTTAAATTGATTTTTATATGACAAATAAAAATCAATTTAAAGTATTCTGTCAATAGTAGGTAGTTGTTTATTTATAAAGTTTATAAAAGTATGTTAGACCGCAAGACACTTGATCTTGTACCCCCTGATTTTGGTCAAGACTGCAAGACTTGCAACATCTCATCTTCCAACTTTTACTCATCACTATTCATTCAGAAACAAAAATAATTTCCTACAGTCTTATCTTTCGATTGATGCTTTCAAATTTATATAATTCTCTTATTTAATTACAGATAAATATGAACAGCTTTTTTTTCTACGACGATTTTTAATACCAACTACATCTTTAGCACATTAAACACTTTTAACATAGCGAAATAAGCTGACATGTACGATGTACATACGTCGCCGTCGTGGTCGGTGTAATGGTATTCAAAATTGTGTGGTAATATTTATCCGTAATTTAACAGATTTTATAGCGCTTTTCTTGACAAATTTAATCATTATCCAATTGAATATAAATACTTTCTTTGATAATATAACACACTACCTCGGTTTACGATATTGATGCTAACCCACGGAATTTTCTTAAGATATATATATATATATATATATATATATATATATATATATATATATATATATATATATATATATATATATATATATATATATATATATATATATATATATATATATATATATATATATATATATATATATATATATATATATATATATATATATATATATATATATATATATATATATATATATATATATATATATATATATATATATATATATATATATATATATATATATATATATATATATATATATATATATATATATATATATATATATATATATATATATATATGTTATAATATTTTTATCTCGGTTTTCCCGTGTCAGTAGGTCTTGACTAAGACCATTTGTCTTCCGACGTTTCGCCTGAATATCACCAGGCATTTTCAAGGACTTAACGAAAAGCACGCGCGCGACACACGTCTACTCACACTGAAAGCTCACCGTCAAGTGACTGGTAGCGTACAAGATGGCCGCTTATGTCAAATATTGTTAGCGCGACGTGATTGGCTCCTTGTGACACGCCTACCTGCTGTCGTGTTCGTTGGTAATAATATTTTATCATTATTTTTGTGTTGTGATTTATTGTTAATTTTAGTTGTGACATTAATATTATTATTGTTGTGTTTTGGGGTTATTTTCGCTATGGTATTATTAATATTATTATTGTTCTATGCTATGGTATTATTAATATAAAATGTTCTTCCAGGTACTAGGCAAACGAACTCCGTCGTCCCGATTGTTCATTATATCCCTTCTCTTATATATTTCTATATATATATATTTCTCTTATATATTTCTTATATATTTAATGTCACAACTAAAATTAACAATAAATCACAACACAAAAATAATGATAAAATATTATTACCAACGAACACGACAGCAGGTAGGCGTGTCACAAGGAGCCAATCACGTCGCGCTAACAATATTTGACATAAGCGGCCATCTTGTACGCTACCAGTCACTTGACGGTGAGCTTTTAGTGTGAGTAGACGTGTGTCGCGCGCGTGCTTTTCGTTAAGTCCTTGAAAATGCCTGGTGATATTCAGGCGAAACGTCGGAAGACAAATGGTCTTAGTCAAGACCTACTGACACGGGAAAACCGAGATAAAAATATTATAACATATTTCACCCGTGAAAACATCAAATATAACACAAATATAACATATATATATATATATATATATATATATATATATATATATATATATATATATATATATATATATATATATATATATATATATATATATATATATATATATATATATATATATATATATATATATATATATATATATATATATATATATATATATATATATATATATGACAAATGGTCTTAGTCAAGACCTACTGACACGGGAAAACCGAGATAAAAATATTATAACATATTTCACCCGTGAAAACATCAAATATAACACAAATATAACATATATATATATATATATATATATATATATATATATATATATATATATATATATATATATATATATATATATATATATATATATATATATATATATATATATATATATATATATATATATATATATATATATATATATATATATATATATATATATATATATATATATATATATATATATATATATATATATATATATATATATATATATATATATATATATATATATATATATATATATATATATATATATATATATATATATATATATATATATATATATTATAATATTTTTATCTCGGTTTTCCCGTGTCAGTAGGTCTTGACTAAGACCATTTGTCTTCCGACGTTTCGCCTGAATATCACCAGGCATTTTCAAGGATTGGCTCCTTGTGACACGCCCACCTGCTGTCGTGTTCGTTGGTAATAATATTTTATCATTATTTTTGTGTTGTGATTTATTGTTAATTTTAGTTGTGACATTAATATTATTATTGTTGTGTTTTGGGGTTATTTTCGCTATGGTATTATTAATATTATTATTGTATTGTTTGTCATATAAAATGTTCTTCCAAGTACTATATATATATATATATATATATATATATATATATATATATATATATATATATATATATATATATATATATATATATATATATATATATATATATATATATATATATATATATATATATATATATATATATATATATATATATATATATATATATATATATATATATATATATATATATATATATATATATATATATATATATAACATTTTCAAAATATATTAATATTTTTATTACGCTTTCCATAGACGATTTTTATTATGATAATTGAATTGGGGACATTGCAGAAGAAGGAATTGTCGTGTTCCGTTCCTTTGGTAGTAAACACAGAAGAACTCATGGTCGATATAATTTTAATATTCATAAAAGGTATGAAGTTGACGTATCGTCCTCTAGAGGAACTCAACTAGACTCAAAGTTACGTCATTATATTTATTATTTTCGCTCTGCGGACTTCCGCATTTTCTATTTTCACGCAAATTCATCATAGTACATATAATATAACATAATAAATTCCTTTTATAATGCTCTATGAATATGTGAATATGATGTTATCAATTATGATCTTGGAGATATTGACTTATTGAGTATGAAAATATTATTAAATATTTTTATATGCTCCTTTTCAGTAATTCACTACAATCCATTTCATAAATAACTTCGTTTGTTTAGGAAGTGGAGTTTTTTTTTATTTTATTTTATTTAGGAACACGCATAGAGAATCAACAATACATATATACAAAATACATTAATAAAATATAGAAAATCTCTTCACATCTTGCTCATATGAACATGTTAATATTCGTATGATTGTGCATCATTTTGAAAAACCAGTCGTTTCTAAAGCGATCGTTCAAATAAATACGTGGCTAAAAAAATTGTTTTACATGATCCACGAAATTGAATTCGTAAATATATACAATATCAATTGAAATCTTTTAAATATTTATTATTAATCTCCTCCGATCTTTTCCTAATACTCTTTTTCACCGTCTTTATTTGTTTGATTTTTATAAAATCATATTTATTTATTTCCTTAATTCGTTCAATAATGAAAATATTGATAATACTGTGAGACACCTACTAAGAATAGTGCTTCGACTATTTTCTATTATCACCGTTTTCAGGTATCCCCTAAAAGCCGGGTAATCGAAAATACAAGAGGATAAATAATACCTCACATAGTTCAGCAATGATATTCAGCATGAAGTAATGCACTCTCGCACTCCTGTCGCTGGTTACCCCAACTTGTGGAATAAATGAATGAATGAATTAATGTTTCTATGATACGCGTCTTTTTGTTTCTTATATTATATGTTATTGATTACTGAATACTTACTACCTGTATATCTGATATTCCAATGCCAAAACTCCACAATCTCAGGCTTGAAGAAGCTTCTTGAATTTTCCGCATCAAGTAAATCCATTATAATAATATGATAAGAAGTAAGTGGAGCAGAGCAGTTAGTCGAGGGGTTGGGGAGAATCACACCACCAAGTCATTTTCCAATCAATTTAAAGAAAATCCTAATATCGTATGCGCTCATGCGAATCAATGAAATAACAAACAACGCATTCATAATATATTACAGTTATAACTCCTATTGTTTTATAATCTTTACAACGATTACTTATTTAATTGTTTTATTTTAAAATCTATGGAGACTTTTTTATTTAAAAAATTTAAAAAACTTATAATTCATATAAGTTTAGACAAAACTTTAAGAATTATGTGATAAAAATAACAGTTAATATTTGATTCGTCAATTCTTTGTGTTATTTTTTGGTGCAATCGGGTTCTGAATTTTAAATTTCCAAAAAAAAAGACAAGATTTAGTCATTATTTAACCAATTTGTTTTTTTTAATGAATTCAAAAAAAAACATTCTGACTATTCAAAACTGAAAATCGGCGAAATACTCGAGCAGACTCAAAATGCCGCGGCAGTATCCGGTCTTCTGAGAGATTTCATCTGCATGAATAAACATCCTTAACAAAATTCAAATCTACTAGACATGTGTTGTGACTTACGGAATTGAAATCAGAGTACAAGCTGTCAGTACCACATCCTCATCGAACCAGCGAAACGAAGATACTCAGAAACATTGCTGGCAAAACTCTTCGTGGATAGAGTACGATCTATAGTTGAGGATATCGTAGGATTAAATCGACAGAGAAGAAGGTTCTGAAACGAACACGTTTCAGGAACGACAGACTCAAGAACCGTCAAAGTGGCCAAGGATAATGTTCTCCAAGAAAGCAGACCTCCAGGACATCCTCCCAAGAGACGGAAGGACAACTGGCAGTCCACGTCGCAGAAGGGAATCTGACCCAAGGCATAAATAGGACAAAAAAGGGAGGAAGAAGAAATCTTTGATTGTGTTAAACAACATCCCAACTCGATAATTTAATTTTCTATAAAAAATATACACATTATACTACTCAATTATAATAATTGAATTTAGTGACGACATCGTTTCATTCAATTAGTATGACATTATCTTCTTCTTCGATGGCGCTACAGCCCAAATCGAGCCTTGGCCTCCTTCAACAAGCGCCTCCAACCTCTTCTATCCTCAGCCGCCGTTCTCCAGTTACGGACCTGCTGGATCTGTTCTGCATCTCTCCGCATGTCGTCCTCCCATCTCTTATTCCTTTGCCAGGTCGTTTCCGAGGTTCAGAAGCAGTCCGCGGCTCTGTATTCGGTTTCGTACCTAATATATATTTTTTACAGAAAGAGGTTATTAGCCACTCCCCCAACCCCTTACTGGACGTTAAGGGTTTTTCTGTAAGGGTTTTCCTTCCCTTAGCTGATATGTTTTCAGTTTTATGGCGCCAAAAACTCGCCATCGCCCTCTCTCTATCGGCTGTGACTATCACATTACCAAGGTTTGTGACGAGGACGCTAGAGAGTAGGACTTGGTGGTAGTGTTGCTGTTGTTATGCAACTTGTCGTTTCTCGACATTTATTGGTACTTGCCTTTTCAGCAAGAACAGGCACCACCGGGACCCTACCAGTAACGGAATTGCTTATAGAAGCCGAAAATCTTGGCTTGCCTATGAATATTTTGTTAAGAAATTCAAGACATAATAATTTTATGACTGTTTTATTGAAACCATACTACAAGATTAAAAATTGAACTGTGTGTAGAAACGATGCTTGACAGGGCCACAAATGTAGATATTATTTTGGTATGTGATTTTAAAATATTTTCATGGCCACTCAAACGAACAACGATGCTAAAAAACATTAAATTTTCGACTTTTCCCAATTTTCGTTCAGGGTTTGCCTAGTCTGAAGGTTCTAGGTACGCTCCTGGACCCTACCACCCCTTAAACCCCTGTATGACATTATACACTACATAATTCTACGGGGACTCTCAATAGTTTGATACCTACTTAATCTACAAACATACATCATGTTATTCTCATATTCTGGGTAGGAAAAAAGGACTGACCTCCATACAATCATATCTTGACATATATACCTATATGTTTTATTTAGAGAACAAAATATCTCAAAATATTCAATCATTTGTATGTTAAATGTTTTTAGTTGTTCTTCAACTATACCTACATACTATCGCCATCGACGTTTGGATATCATGTGATACATGTAACTAGTTATATACAACATACAATAATTATATTAATTTGATGAAGATATACAAGAAACATATTAAGTTAGTCTTAGAAAAATGGTTTATTTTTCATACTTTCATAAAAATATATTTATCATTTTCAGGTAGGTACTTGTAAATATCGTATCTTCGTCTTTGTTTGACGTCAAACTTGTAATATTCTGCGCGTGTGTCTGTCAAAAAGTAATGCTTTTCACTCTCAATGGACCACCGATCTTTTTCATTCAGTATCAACTTTCGTGGGAGATGTCGCCCTGAGTGGGGCATCTGACAACTTAATTGGCCGGAAAACTGGCAACCGATACGGAAAAGTCCTGGAATGAAATAAAATAAAGAAAAAATACCGTTAAAACGGTAAAAGTACTCTCTGGCAGGGCTCTCTATCTCTCTCTCACTCTCTCTCTCTCTCTTATCCCACGAAGCCAGCTCTTAATTAAATTGTTTTCTCTTTCCTTCGCTACACAGAAAAAAGAGGAAAATCTGAATTTGCTTTGAGGCTGTCGGAATGATATTTCAATCTACAAATAATATTAGTTCCTAATGTTTACCAAAAGTTCCGGCTCTTCCTTAGGATAACTTTTTTTTGTGCCAAATAATCAAGGTTTGCAAGCTGTCTATTTTGTAAACTGTCAAGATAGCATGAAGTTTTTTTATTAGTTTTTAAAATCAGTAAATATTAGCATTGGTTTCCCAGAAACTTGGCGTTTTTTTCCAACCCATTTACCTACCTATGATGTGTTTTGACACCAACCACAACAAGTTTATCTGACGCGGCTTCAAAAGCTGAATAAAGTTTATATATAACTCTATATCGACCAGGTTGCCGTTTTTAATTACCCTTTTAACCGTAGACATGTTCATACCTCTTTAATTTTGCGTCTTTCATCCATCAGGTCTGAAACGAGACACTTGAAGTCGTCATAAATAATACGAATATGACACAAGAAAGATATGAGATTAGACAAACGAAATAAAATATCAACGCAGACTTCTCTAATGTATGAACTTAAATTATATAATAGTACGAAAGCATGCCGAGGGATATAAAAATGGAAAAGGATTTGGTCTTTTTAAGAAAAATTTGCTAACTATATTATGAAAAGTTGCAATTGATTGTTTAAACCTTGTTCTTCCTGACACTGTCCGAACTTATTGGCATTTAAGGCTGTTGGGGACGGCTCTTCCCATCCTCAGGTTATATCTTCTTCTATTATGTATGTCCTCTTCCTCCAGGCCATATCTTTGCAGGATTATGTCGAACTATTTATTTATTTATGTAGCTTCTCGGGCAACTAACAGTTACGATGTCAAATAATTATTTAACACGCACGCAATAACAAGTTGTCACATTCTGAAGACTTACGATATAAATCGTCTCACAGATCCAGACTGAAAACACAATTAAAAACTGTGTCTCCACCGGGAATCGAACCCGGGACCCTTGGATCAGCAGTCAGATACCCAACCAACTGAGCCACGAAGGCCGACACCCATGTCACCCATGTGTTCTTTGCTCTCTCTTTTGATTTATATGTTACTATAGCTAGGCTTTGTATTGTAAAACATAGATCTATTTTAATAAATGAACAAATAAATTATCGAATACATTAATTAAAAACAAAGGAATTATCTTAACTAATTGAAATATATTTCGTTCAGCATTTCGTCAGTTGTATATAATGATTTATCGACTAGATACTTCTTCTCTCTTCCAAAGCTACCTTCATTCAGGGAGCGTATATGTGGTGGTATTATATCTGCTTATAACCATGTAGGGTAAATTATTAAATGACCTTCACAATTGTTGGCATTTGCTTTATAGGGTTGTTTATTTGTATCATTATATCGAATAACATGTTTGAAAGTAACATCTCTCTACAAGAGAGTATTATTATATTATAGAAGATTAACCACACATACAGTGAGAGCGTTGTAACAATTAAAGTTTAGTGTGCAGAAACTCAAATATGTTCAATTCCCTCCTCCATAACAAATACAAATATTCACATACATAAACTAACCTCAAACAACAACCGTGCTATTTCGTTTGTATTCAATTACTTACAACTATAGATAATGCTCTTTAATTGCACATAATGTAATATATTAGGGAAAATTTATTGTTTGGATTTCAATAATTGTTATGTATTCATTAAAACAGGAAACCATATTTCGGTTTAAATAATCATCTTATATGAGTCGTATAGTATCAAAAACAGCAATCTGTTTTCGGACTTATTTTGAGCAAATAAAAAAAAACGTTTTTTTTTTATTACTGCTGTCAGAAAGTACCGTATACCCTTATTTACTCATAATTAAGTGTCTTTTTTTATCTGTTCGAAATCCCGAAAACAGATTGCTGTTTTTGATACGACTCATATAACATATGTATATTCTGAATATTTGACTTTGAAACTTGTGGTACAACTTAAGAAAAATCTAAATATGTTTTTGTATAATAATTTTATTAAAATAAAATGAAATGGTGTCAATCGAAAAACAGATTTATAAAACCAAGAGTTCTATCAAAATGTCAATATTTCATATTTTTACTAAGAGTGAATACGCTCTCTTCATTTTGATAATAGGTAGACATTGAACTATTTATTTAAATTTTATATTTGAGAAGATTTTGTATGAGTTTAGTATTAATTGTATGAATTTATCAAATTTTCGGCTAATTTTCTTTAGTTTTTTTTTAATTTATTTAGATATTTTTAACAGTGTATTCTTTTTACGAGTACAATAAATAAATTTTATTAGGCTTTGTACAAAAAAGCACATTTTTTTTCTTTGGTTATTGCTTGAAAAACTATACAAAAGGCTTTCACTAGTCGAAACGTTCATCCGATTTTATGAAAAAATCTTTTAAGCGAAAAAGTATATTTAATTTTATTAAAATTTCAGCGCTGTATCATTATTAAGAATCGTTTAGCTTTTGTTATATGGGATTTATAGTTGTCAGTGATAGAAGATATAAAATAAATATGCCTTTCACTGCTACAATATAAACAGACTGTGTATAGGGATACACAAATACTTCCGAGTCAAATATTATTCTCGTAAAATTATTGGATAATTAAAAGGCTCGCTATTAAAGTTCCCCTCGTTGGTTTGGCGTTCTTTTCAAGTAATTCCATACATTTTCCAGCCCTTAACGGATGTCGAGATGATATCGCCAACGCCGCCGCTTCATCTCCCGTCTCCAGCCTCCGCCCATCTCTGATGAGGGAAAGAGACAGAGGGGATCGCAAATTGCGACAAGCGTTACGTCTCACTCTCGTCCGGGGGGATAATTTTTCAAACCATTTGATTTTAGAACAATCGGGATTACATCTCTTCTTGGCGGGAAAAATAGCCTAATAATTAAATGATTTATTGTCGGAGATAATAGTGGAAACATCACAGGTATAATTTTTCTTTGAAGATGATGATTATCTGACATATTTTCTTTCGATTTTTCACAACTTGAACGTTAATTATTGGTAATAGTAACATTTGTTAAGATGAAAAAACGTATATTATTAAAATTAATACATCTAGTTTCAACAAAAACAGCAACTGCGTTGCAGAGACATCACTAACCAAATACTAAATACTACGCCAAACTTAGGGCCAACGGCGTTGAATTTCATATTAATGTGTAAGAAGAAAAGTGATAGATAGTTTTCTATAAGTTTATACTAACATTTAAAATGTTTTTTATCATAACAACACAAACACATGTAACCAAGTTCAAACTGACAGCTCGATGTCACGATTATTCTGAAATTCCAGCGAATTTTCGGCATCTCGTATAGATCACTGAATACTGTGTGTGGGATTTGATTTGACGAATCGCTAAAATCGTCATCAATCGAAAATATCTCGTATTTTAGTATTAAACCACTCGTAAGGTTCCTCGCGATCAACCTTACTTTTTGACAGTTCGCAAATGTTATTTTACGCCACCGCGCATGCCTTAAATATTTAGCTATGTCTCAGCAATGCAATTCTCAAACAAAAACATCGTAGCATCCTCCAGTTAGGGAGCCATGTAATCTCCTAACTTAAGTGAGAGAATGTGCAATGGTTATTTTATTTTTAATTTTTCATTTATTTATTGAAAACAAACATACAACCAATTTAGTACATAGGACAAGCAGACAGTAATACAACAAATAAGCCAAAAATGTTTGATGAATATTACTGGTTGAAAAACATGAATTGAGAAAGAAACAGTAACATAGTATTTTTTTGCTATAGGAAAAGGAAATTGAAAGTAAATGGGAAGCGTGCGTAAGATCACTCAGAGCGATGAGGGAACGTGGCCAAAACGAAAAGTTTAAATCTTCTATGCGATGAGTTGAAGAGATCAATGTCATAGAAGAAAGAATCATAATTTCTGCATGGTCTGTATATGAAAGAGTGCTGTGCATAATTTGTGCCACAGGTGGGAAGTCTGAATGTATATTTTTTTCTAGTTTGTCTCGTCGGTATTTTTAAGGGAATTTTCGCAAGAAGTACATCGGTGTCAATAATACTGTTCACTATTTATGCAGGAATGTCATGTCAAATACAGTTCGTCTGTTTTCCAAGGACATTAAAATGTGGTGTTTTCGAGAAAAAGTCAGGTCATTGTGATGTTGTCGGTTCCTGTAGTCAAGATGCATCAGAAATTTGTTTTGAATGTTTTCTATTCTGTCTATATTTGTTATGTATTGAGGATTCCAAACGGCTGAAGTATTTATAATTTAGTATTTACGTCGGATTCTGCATTCGGACCTATGAGTATGACATTAAAACATCATGTAAAACTATGGAATACATTAATAACAATGATTAATATGAACACATATATAATTCCACAATTTATTTTATTTTTCTCCCGACGACCGTTTCGGCTTATAAGGCCATAATCAACTAAGCCGAAACGGTCGTCGGGAGAAAAATAAAATAAATTGTGGAATTATATATGTGTTCATATTAATCATTGTCATAATGGAATTCTACAAATTAGAAGCCGTCACAATCGAAAGATTGAAAAGTGCGAATACATTAATAGTTTTTAACTATGTATTCAGCACCTAGTCTACGAAAGGTGACAAGACTTGTGGTTTCTTTTATGTCTGGTAGTAAACTATTATACATTTGAGACCTTTGTGGTATAAACTGTTTTGTGTTCATGTAAATCTCGTTAGCGCAACTCAGTTTTAAGTTAAAAACATGTGAGTTGTGGCCAGCGCTATATTACTCACTATCAAGTCACTGCACAAAGTATTCAAATTTTGTAAGGAATATTTTCAGCATTTGCATGACATGAATTTGTTTAATAATTTTTAATTTAAATATTTTATTATGAAAACTTGATAATTCTTCAATAGAATTTAATGAAAGTGATGTGCTTTTTTTGCGATTTGAAAATAAAATATCTAATTCTAAGTTTCCTGAGCTTGGGGTCACTTTGAAAAATTTAGCAGTAGCAGTAAAAAAATAATCTCTTTCATAGTCTAATGGGGTCTATGCGAGTATGATAGATATAAATTTGCAAATATTGAAAAGAATCGAATGAGTACCTACCAACTTTAGTCTATAATGGATAAAGTAGAATAAACACGCCGTACATTGTACATAGATGTACAAAGCATATAGCATACACACACATACATTATAAAGAAACTTTCAGAATACAATCTCAGCATGATAATCTGCAATAAAAATAAACTTAAAATGTGCGAATTTATAACTCCTTTGGGGTAGTGAGGAGTAAAAACAGCCTTAATACTATGACGTAAGTCTTGCAGTCGGTGGTTCTCTTGCTCTCCTATGTATGCCCAAAGCTCATTTCTTACAAATAAAATGAAATGTCTTACATTATCGATTAATTTGTTAATAAAAATAAACGATCGGGAGTTCAGTCGATTCATTTTGAAATAGTCCAAGGAAAATGGAGGTGAAGTAGTTGAAAGAGAAATCACGTACACGTTCAGGAAATGGAAGACCATCGTTGTAACTTTCCTCTTACCTTACCTTCCTGAATAACATACATATGTACATATACTAGCTTTTGCCATCAATGTTACAAGATGCTTTTTCTATCCAACAAAATGAGATAGATTTTCTTTGATTTTTCCTGTGTATTTGTTAATCTTCTTCGTCACTCACCCAATATATATATATATACCTACGTGTATATATATTGTGTACATATAACACTTATTTATTTATTTTATTTAATTAACAGCAAGGCAGGTTTATTGTCATAAGGGAAATTGTAAAAAAGATCGCTGATACAACCTCTTAGGACCTGGATATGGCTGGAATGCACTGTTGAGGAAGTTATGTTATATGAGTGATGTCATTCTTGTGTATTTCAAACTATACTTCATAATATGTCTTTTCGATAAGTATTGATTTTTTATATTTTATTACTTTTATCTCTACCTTATTCTCTAAGCACGTCTATGTTTACATTGTATATAACTTCTCTATGGGAAATATTGTGATTGCACATATAAATCAACTTTATTATTTACTAGCTGAGAAGCATCGCTTCGCTCAGCTTCTAAGCTAGGGTTTTCAGCCTACTTTTTACCGCTGCGCGGTAAACGGCCGCCTTCGGCGGTTCATGCAACAAAATGAAACGAAGCTTTTATGGTAGGTACTTAAAAAATATATTCGGTACAGTGTTAGCCAACACCTGGTGGACGTCACAATGTCTAGTGGACTTCACAAGGTGCGGGCTTCCAGTCCATTGCCAGTGTTGTTTTTGCGGCTACTCCGCATGGATACATGGCCCCAGCCACACGCTCCATGAACATGCCCATGACGATGCCAATAGTCCATGAAGACTTGGCCACGTCAACCTGAGCACCCGCGAGGAAGAACGAACGCTTGCCCTTAACCGTGAGTGCCGTGAAAAGATAAATTACTCTGGATGCTGCAATTTATCGACCTGCATCTTCGCTTTGTGTCTCATGGGCATATTATGATGAGTAACAGCACTCTATTCTCCATCATCAAAATGTAGTTAATTACCTCATTTTGATTATTTTTAAATACATAAGTATTTTTTTATTTATGTTAGTCCAATTAATCCAAACTTTGGGTTGCCCATATAGAACGAATGTGTTTTTAAAGTTGTAACGTGCACAGCATACATTATTTTATAATAAATAATCAATAGTTGTTGATAATAATATTTCATTTTGATGACCTTTTTATTATTTCGATATTATTCTCATCGGAAGAAAACTTATATTTTTAAACGCATTGCGGCGCTTTTGTGATGTCATTCAAATAATACTCCATAATTGAATAATAATTAAATTTCAAGACCTGCACGAAAGTAGAAGGTATTTAAATATTTTGTAATCTTATATATTTTTAAACTGTATCCCTGTTTTACAAAATCTCGTAGAAATAAAGTTATTTTTTGTAAAAATGATTTTATATTGTGTTTCCATAAGTTTGAAAATTTACCGATAGATGTCGAAAACCAACCATTTATACTCTTTGTATATTTTTTCGTATTTATTAAAAAAAAATTAGGCGTTACCACAAAAAAAGAATATTTTTCCCGAAATATGTATAATATTGACTATCTTTAAACAAAAAATCAATATAATTGGTGTTGTAGGCCACTTGTAAAGAATCACCATTTTGACAGCTAAATCGGTAAAACAATGCAAGTAAAGCAAATCTGACCCACAATGCAAAAGGAAACACTTGTTCCGTGTAAATTGTTCCCTCTCCCTATGTAGGATTTTATTATTTCGTGCCTTTTGAGCTCTGGCTATGACGGGAACAAACAAAATTTTATGTTGGCATCAGTTGGCATTATAATAACCGTAAGGATATATTCTCATAAATCAATTTTGGCGACTCGGCGAGTAATGCAAAAAAGCATTCTATAAGTCTTATTATATAACATTAAAACATACTTTCTTTTGAAAATAACATAAAAAACATATTAGCTCGCGAGGCTTTGTGTTTTTATACTGTTTCAAATGTTATATTATAAAAATGTAATATTATAAGATTTTTTCTCTACTGTAAAATTGACGATTTTGACATAGTAAGGTTTCAAACGAAAGACAGACAGACAGACTGACATGAATTTAGCCGTGCACAAACATGTGCAAATCCAGAACGACAATCTTACCATGTCTACTTTATTTATATGCAGATGCAGATGCAGATATGCAGATGCAGATAAAACAAAAAAGTGCATGTGTGATGTGTAATTGTTTTTTCTCTTAACAAATAAAAGGCATTTATCTTCAACCAACTCGGGCAACGTATGAATCCTTTTTACACTTGCTTGTATACAAATTTAATAAATAAAGGATAATATCAATGTGTCTATTCAAGAAAAATAGGATGTTTTATTCAAGGAGTGTAAAAATATACCAAATAGAAAATTAATTAATTTGATTTTATTTACAGCAAGGCAGTTTCATTGCAATTAGGCAATTTCTTTTATTTTCGGTCCACCTCCAATTTCAACAACCTGCTCAATATTATTGACTTCTTTCATACTCAATCTCCACTCTCGTTCAAAATTGCGATAAAGCGCCATCTTTGCACTGATAACATAACTTAAAATTCCACTCTCTAGTATATACATACATATATGTATCACCCTAAAGGTTGCAAATACACCTTTTCGTTAAGCCTTATGTTCGTTATAATCCCATGTTATTATTCTAGAATAGGTATAATCTTCTTTGTACTTTTCCTTGTATGTTCCAGGTATGATCCTATAATTTTGTTTTTCTTATTTTTTAAAAATTGTATGTAAAACTTTAAAAATCACTTGATATGATGTCCTGTTATTAGGTACCGTAGTCTATCATTTACTGTTTTTTTCCAATGTTCTTAATCTCATACTTTGTTATTATATTCTACTGTACTGTTGGATATCCAAAATATAAATTTAAATAAAGACAGTTGAATCAATCTTATTCGAGTATATTAAGCTCATTTTTCGAATATGTTTTTGTTTTGTTCATTCCTACTTCAAAACAATGTCAAATAATTTTATAAGTATATTTTAAATTCAATATAAAAACAAGCGCTTTAGTCCACACTTTTATTCCGTTTGTATATTCAAGAATAGATTCTGGAGGAATGTCCCAAGAGAGCGAGAGAGAAATAATGCTCTTCAAATACAGCTTCCGGTAGAATGCAGATAACGACAACAAGAGGAGAAAAAAAAACACAACCGTCTGAAAATGGAATGCGCTTTCTCTCTCAAAGGCTTTAAACCTCGGGGAATCTTTCGTCGTAAAAGTGGCTATTCGATTAAAGATCATTCGGCTTACCGATTCATTTCGAGAACTTTAACTTGGTCTTTGTAGAAATAAGTACTAACGTATTTAACATTTAAAAATTTGCATTTTTCTTAGTTTTTACTCTTTCAACGGTTTCAACGGAGATTTATAAAGGTATTATGTTTCTCCCGATATTTTTAATGCTCCATCTTCTTTTTGTTCTAATTATTCTCTTATTTCGAAAGCTTCTCGCGTTGCAGGGTTATTAAATGTAGAACATAATTATTTCACCTGCCTTCCTAGTATTTTGATTATTATTTTAATTTCCCACAGTCGAACATTTATTATACTAATTTACGAAGTTTAATACAGCACAGGAACGATTACATAATCACAAAAGTTATTACTTCATAAATAAGATGCAATAGGTATAACCACATAAAATAGATATATCTAAACTCAAGCTTCTAGCTAAAATAAGGATAGGAAAAATTAATTATTTTGATTGTAATATTGTATGTAATTCTAAGACTGTATGTATACTTAAATATATAAAAATTATGTATACTAGTTATCGCGTAGAGGTCAATATTTTATTTTACAAAGGGCAACACACAGTTCATGTATACAATTATTATAAGTCAATAAGTAAAAATACAAATATAACATGTACCTCTTACGTACTATACCTAATATCAAAATTATACAACAAAAAAGTGTGAATTAGTGTAGGTGCGCACATGAGAGAAGTTAACAATATGTATGTTTATTTATTTAATATTTCTGTACATGTAATTAGTACACTTGCGGGCTTATTGCCTAATGGCAATTTCTTCCAACCAACAAGAGTAAACGTTAAATATACAAAACAGTGTGTGTGAAAGACACACATACAAATTGTTACACACGTAAACATTAGACTGTAAATCAATAAAAAATTAAATTTGAAGTCATTCTACCTGGGTGGCAAGACTGGTCAAACAGTGAAATCAAAACCCTGTTGATTACCCATATCATGGATATAATTATCAAATCATCTCCATATGAAAATTATACTCATGATATGGGTAATCGTGAGGGTTTTGATTTGGACTTGCCCCCCTGATCTAAATTAAAAAAAACATTCAAAAAAAATTATTCATCGAGGGGTGCAATTAGGGTTGCCAACCGTCCCGCGTGAGGGGGGACGTCCCGTTTCCACGACTTAAATAATGCGTCCCGCGATACATGTCTGCGGGACGCTAATTGTATCGCTGATAAACCTAGAGGTTAGAAAGAAATCCTATTCAAATAATATAAAAAAAAATGCTCAAATGCGCCAAATCACAAAACATGTAAGTACTCTTTCAAAAAGTAAAACTAATAATTGTCTTGTGATTATAAATACGCTGTACATTAATTATTATTGATTATAAATACGCTGTACATTAAAGTTTAAATTTAAATACAAGTGATAAAAAACACAATTGTTTTTTTTTTCATTTCTCGTAAATTTGTAGGCAAGTCCCGCTTTTTTTGGCCAAGTCCCGCATATTAATTTCTTATTTCCCGTTTATCCGTATATAAGAGTTGGCAACCCTTGGTGCAATGTTTCCTTTTGCATTGTTTCTCTGTAGATATGTCACACAACTGTTCACACAACTGTTCAAAATCTCGATGAACACCTCGGCACAGGACTTCCTAGTGAGGTATTCATTGTACCCTCGCAATTACACACTTATTAATAACACACACACACTTATATTTACACATATACTTACATACATACCATCACGCCATATCCCTTACGGGGTAAGCAGAGAGAACCGAGCGCCCTACTCCTCTATTTTTGCATACATTCCTAGCTTCCTTTACATCCATGCATCGTCTCATACATGCTCGTCGATTATTCAAGATTCTTATATTTCCTTCTTTCAAAATATCATTCACATGGTCATGCCATCCCTTTCTGGGGCGGCCCCTACTATTCACTCCATCTCTTACACCCAGTTATATATTTTTGGTCAGTCGTTCATCATTCATTCTTTCAATATGTCCAAACCACCTCAAGGAATTCACTTTCATTTTATTTATAATACTCTTCTTCATCTTGCATTCCCTCCTTATGTCCTCATTTTTTATTCTATTATATATCTTTCTATTACATACTCTTCTTAGTGATCTCATTTCCACGGCATTTATTCTACTTTCATGCGTCTTTTGCCACGTCCATGTTTCACTGGCTTACATCAAAGTGGGCACTACAATTGCATTATGTACGGCAATTTCGGGTTCCTTTGAGATGCTTGGATCGGACATTACTGGTCTGAGAGCTCCGTTTATTCTGTTACCTGCCATAACTCATCTTTCAATGTCTTTATCAGGTCTTCCATTCCGTTCAAACATACTCCCCAAGTATAAATATTCCTCTACTTGTTCTAGCCATTCGTTCTCTACTTTTATTCTACACGGAGTTATACTTTCAGTTTTTCGAATACCAATATCTTAGATTTACTCACATTCATTCTCAGTCCGTTCTGCAAGCATCCTTCATACACTTTATTCACTAAATACTGTAACTCATCCGCAAATTCTTACATCACTTATATAATTTAATTAAATTATAACTTCTTCTTCTTTATATTAATAAATAAATAAAAACAGCTAAAAAGGAGAGATGTTTGATCTATCTTCGTTTCAAAAGTGAAGTTCGTCCAGCTAAAAATAAATCTGTTTTACTAAATGAATTAAGTTAAACAACTTAAATAAATGTTTCATTTCTTTTCCGTTCCCAAAGCATCCGAAGAATTCGTCCAAAACAAGAGTCCGTTAAAAACGCCCTAGCAGAAAAGGCTCCATATATTTCAGCGTAATCAAATTAAGATAAAACAACGGCAAGTGGGAGTAAGAGCCGTTTTAATGTAGCGTTAGAATTCTAACGACCGTTATTACTCCCTTTCCCTTTCTCGAAGCTCTCGTTTCCCCGTTAGTCCCGTTAGGCAGGGGGTACCCACGCGCTCACTGCCTCCTATATAACGACAATCGTTTCTCGCACAATCGCCGTAACGCACTTAACGAATTACAATCCAACGGATGATTCGTTATTTTATTCAATTAGTTTCCACCCAAAAAAAAAGGTTATTTTTATTACACAACTACAACCGAGATACGATCATTTTAGGTTAATTGTCTACATATTGATTTCACTAATTTATTATAATATTTAATGTGTTGATCCGGCTTAGAATAGTGTTATATTTGGAACAGTCAGAAAACTCATACATATTTTTTAATCAAACAAAAATTATTATGGTTCTACATGTACATTTTCTTCATAATAGGACGAACGTTTCGACTGACTAGGCTCTTATCAACTGGTTAACATAGAATATTGTTTTTTTTTATATATTAGAAATTAGTTTATTTTACTATACTATACGAATTACTTATATTAAACAATTATTAAATATCGCTCCTAAACAGTTGTAGTGTATTTAGGATATTTCATAATTGTTAAATATAAGTAATTTGTATAGTAAAATAAACCGATTTCTAGTATATAAGAAAAAACATTATTCTATGTTTACCAGTTGATAAGGGCCTAGTTAGCCGAAATTATAAGGAAAATATACATGTAGAACCATAATAAATAAATAAATAAATAATTATTTTTGTTTGATTAAAAAAATACCTAGTATAATGGAGGTGTACACCTTTAACACCGTCAATATTGAAAATTTAAAAAGTCAGAAAACAGTTTTGAATAGACAATTAACATCCTCGTTTTCTATTGGATGATTTGTCTCTTACATATTTTTATATTCGTTATTTCATTTAAGTGTTTTGATTTCTTAGAACTTACAAACGAAAAAATGTATGTTTCTTTTTATGGATGCTACTTATTACGCTTCGATAAAATTATTAATTAAGGTGGAAAATTTAATTAGAGTTCTTGGAAACGTCTTTACATTAAACGGATAGGAAAGTATACGTACAACAATCTTTTGACGCGTTTCAGAATCGTCTGGTAAAGAGGAAAGACTTATAATTAATGAAAGAGGTGGAGGATCGGTGGCATTCCTAAGAAGATTAAGTCGTTAAATGCAAATTACCTTAATGAAACTCCTTCAGACAAATCTAGTGACGTCACACCTTCCCTCCCCCCTAGATGATGGTATGTTTATCTTTGACAGTGTTTTGAGTAATTCATTCCGATCTCTATTAAATTTGCATACCCCGAGCAACCTAACCGCAGATTACTTGTTAAACTTTTAAACATTCGCAAAGTGTTTGTACCCGACAGGGATCCCAACGTGTAGACAAGAAGACTTGATAATTTCACATTCTTTCCATTGATATACACAAACATTCACGAAGTGTTTGTGCCCGACAGAGATCCCAACGTGTAGACAAGAGGACTTGATAATTTCACATTCTTTCCATTGATATACACAAACATTCACGAAGTGTTTGTGCCCGACAGAGATCCCAACGTGTAGAAAAGAGGACTTGATAATTTCACATTCTTTCCATTGATATACACAAACATTCACGAAGTGTTTGTGCCCGACAGAGATCCCAACGAGTAGACAAGAAGACTTGATAATTTCAAATTCTTTCCATTGATATACATAAACATTCGCGAAGTGTTTGTATCCGACAGAGATCCCAACGTGTAGACAAGAATACTTTATAATTTCACTTTCTTTCCATTGATATACTTGATAAAACGAACAAATACCCATCATTGATCTCACTATAGTATGGTATATTTTTCTTTCACTTTTTCAAAATAAATAAATTAATAATTCACTTATTCCTTTTCTGAATAGAAAGTTCAGAAAAGTGGCAATTGATTATTGTATTGTTATTTTGATGATTTTTTTTTTAATATCTCAATAGAGACGAAGTTGGAATATTGAGGGAGAACCGGGAAATCAAAACACCTACAAGGCTTATGTCGGCTGGTTTACGTGATCATTTTATGCGTTTGCGCAACGTTCAGTAATTACGCCTTTTTTATTGACCTCCCTATCAATCCAATTTTTGAAAGTTCTATATATTCAATTCATAGATATTATAGTTGTTGAAAATATGTTGTTTTCACCATTGCCATAAATGAAATCACGAATAAAACTTTTTGTAACGCCATCTATTGAGAAGTTGATTCGTAAATAATGAAACCCACAGTTCTTATACACGAGGTTACAAAGCTTTCGCACAGATGTCACCCCTGAACTGCGCCAGAAACATCATCTTTGGCTTATTTACTTACTTGTACGAATGTGTATGTAAATCGAATATATTTAAAAAAAATTCATATTATACGCAAAAATTAGATTTTTTTCCTTTATTATCTGTTGTAACATAAACTTTGACGTTGATACACATCATATATTTTATTCTGATTTAAAAAAAACACTATTGATTTTAGTTTCATATTAGGGGGGGGACTACTGCCAACGTACCTATTTTTCAATTTGATATACCATCATTATTTCTTATCTAATCGTTTTGAAAAAAATAATTTAGATAGTTTGGGTATTAATAAAGAAAAATATATCTTTACTTTTTGATATTGTTTTGTATAAATTCTTGTAGAAAAATAATGGCATACCCCGATTTTCAAAGTTTATCTTATATTTTTAATAAAATATAAGACGTAGTTCAACTAATTTTTTTTTTAAATTAAAGAAGACAAAAATATCTAGAAAATATGATGTGACGTTGCATTAATGCTTCAGGTTTAGTAAATAAACCTAAAAAATATTTATTTTCCATTCAGCGCCCGAAATAATCGTTTTTTTTTGTTTATTAACTTAACCTGATGCATTAATGCAACGTTACATCGTATTTTTCCAGATATTTTGATCTTCTTTAATTTAAAAAAAATATATAATGCTCTATACCTTATAGTTTTTTAGAAATTTAAGATTAATGTCAAAAATCGGGGTATACTTATTATTTTCCTACAAGAATATATACAGAACATAATTAAAAAGTTAAGGTATATTTTTCTTTACTAATATCCAAACTAACTAGGTTATTTTTTGAAAATGATTCGTTTTGTAGTAATGATGCAAATTCAATTTGAAAAAATAGGTACGTTGGCAGCAGTCACCCTCTTAATTTATTTGTTGAAAATTTTAAAATAATAATTTCAATCAAATTTATAGTTTTACAAATTTTATTATTTGATTATTTACCTATACAATTATGGGTTTCTACAATATGAACGCATACTCGGTCGTGTAAATTAAAAGTTTTGGTCAATTTTAATTATAAATATGTTGCTATAATAATTATATAACAAGATTCCTGCAGGCATGAACCCAATAATTCTTGTTTGTATCTCAGAGATGCTTACGTCCTTGATAGACTACTATTTCTTAATCAGTATTAAATACGCACTTTTGTATCAACGAAAAAATAAACGAAATATTATTATTTTCTACGTTACATTACATTGTAATATGTTATGTAACGTCATTTCCAACTGTTGCCCTAACATCTTTCATCTTGTTTGGACAACATTTATCAATTTGTTTTTCTGAACTTGTTTTATTTGCGATGTAACACATTGCCTCAAGCTGCTTACAATCTGAAAAGTTAATAATTAAGTTGCGAAACATTTTATCTTATTTATAAAAACTCAATCAAAATTTTCATTTATTTGAATTTGATTGTCATTATATTTTTCAAATTAGAAATACATTTAGTATACTAGGGACTTATATATTATTCGATAATTTCTTTCAACCAACCATACATTATAATATAACATGATAAAGTATGTATTTATGACAATTAAATAAATGTATTTACTTAAATTATAAGAGTGGTGATAGCCCAGCGGTAAATTCGTCGCCTCACATGCGTGAGGTCGACGGTTCGAATCCGGGCGGGGCACGCACCTCTGGATTTTAAAAAAAATCTAAGTGCGGATTTATATCACTAGCTATGTGTAGCCATGATCCAATTTGTCTGGTTCCCCTTCTAAGAGTTACGAAGGACAGATGGCAGTCGCTTCAATGTAATAACCAGACTCGCCAATTCAAGGATCATGGTCAAAGCGTACCCCGATAGAAACGGGACAAAAGCGCTAAGGGGAAAAAAGAAGAAGTATTTATTTAAATTATATGTCCTTAATGTTCGCTGTGAAGCACCAGCTTGGAATAGTGCGTCTACTCATTTCAATAATTATCGTTTAATGAGTCAGATAATTGAAAATACAACAGACAAAATAATATCTTGTTAAATGTTTTTTTGTAGAAAATTAAAACATGTTTGTTATTCACAAGATCACACAAGAACGTTATGTATTCCTTGTGTTTAAAATAATTATGATTTTTGTGTTTAATATTATGTTTTTTGACGTGTTGCCAGTATCAAAGTAATATTTTCTACGCCCGTTAATAGAGTGACTGTATTGTTGGTGGATGGCAACACCTCGTGAAAAGGATCACGTGAAAATGTAGTAAATCACATTTGTGACATTTCGACACATTCATCGGTTTGGTTCGTGTAATGTATCAAGTTGGGAATACACTGCAAAATATTATATTAAAGCGTTATATACTTCATCTTAATATACTATAGAGGTTTCGATTACTCTTTGAAACATAAAAATTAAAAAGATTCATGTTTTCAAATGATTGACCCCATATCATTTTAATTTTTTTTAATGAAACATTTTGAATAAAAAAATTGGCTTATACAAGTGTAGTTAAGTGACTGAGAAAAATACAATAACATATGCAATCACATATATTTGGAACTAACACATTAATCGAAACACAACCCAGGTGGTATGAATGCACGCCCCCCCTAGCAATAACAGAAAATGACAACTACAAATTATACTGGAATAGAGACATAATCACAGACAGAACAAACCTACAAAACGGACCAAACGTTACTTTAATTGACAAAATACAGAGACACAAATTTAATGGAAATATCAATACCAAATACATCGAATCTACAATTTAAACATTTGGAAAAATCTACAATTACATACCGTTAGCAGGCCAGAAAAAAAATGGATATATGAAAATAGTAAGAATAGTCCGAATAATATTAGCATCTAAAGGCACAAGGTCAACAGCAATATGCAAAAAACCGCAATAATCAAGATATTTGTCAGGTTATTTCTATAGGTACCACTTTAAACAACTACACAAACATACAGCTTCACAAATACGCAAACACACTGCCTCACAACTTGAGTACGCTTCGTTGTGAGGCCACCGGTTATAAATCACCGGATAATAAGCTAGATCATAGCTTACTTTAAAATAATAATAATGATCAATTATTATCATTTACCTTTGTTTTGCAAAAATATAACATAATGTGACTATTTGTCTATCGACAATTTCTGCCTTCAGACTACACAATTTTTTGGGATAAGTCACCTTGAAAAGAGTGCTTTTTGCCAATTATTTTGTGATCAATTAAATACAAAAACTTTTCGAATTCACTCTAATATCAATAATACTCGTATATAATAATCTATGCAAAAAATTACATATTGTGGCAGACTTGTTTTAGTCTATAAGCAATGTCTGTCTAGATACAGACTATTATCCAAATAAAGTAAGTAAATAGATAGTTTACAATTATCAAGATATGTCATCTGATGAAACAATGCTTACTTCAGGTTTTATGTATAGTATTTCCCCTTTTCCTTACCAAATGAATGACTCTACCTTCCTAATTTGGACCATCCTAATTACACTCTCGCACTACTCCTCTCCGATTTCAGTCCTCTACAATCTACGACCCTAGTCTACATCCCCATCCTACCGTTTCTTTATTACCTTCAAATATATTTATTTCAAGCGGATCTACCAGGAAGGGGTGTCCCCTTTTTAGTTCACGGAAGATTTTAGGAAATGGTTCGCTAAGAGGATCGAGATTAAATAAAAGAACATAATAAGGGCACACCATTGTGTCCTTGACAGCCTGGAAGATTTAAAAAGATCCCAAAAAGATCTCATCAGTGTTTACACAAAAAAAAACGTTTTGTGACTGTCGTTTTGTAAAAATCTTTTTTTTTATCTCGGTATTTACGTTTTAATGAAATAATTCCACCATAATAATATTTTCTTAGTTAATTTTTAATTCCTATTTAAATAATTTTACGTGAGAATAAAAAATGTGGTCATATAACATTTAAAATATTTTTTTCTTAATTTATTTAACAAAATGTGAATTCAATTTCTCAATTAGGTATCCAACATTGCAAGCTAGCGTTGTTTCTTTTGAAGATAAAACATATTACATATATCAATACTCCTGATATTTGGCAATATGAACATTATTATTGATTATGATTTTCATTATTTTTTAAATGTTTTTTGTTTATTTTTTTACATATTTTTTACATGTATTTTGTTTATTTTTTTTTACATATTTTTGCATGTTTTTCATTGTTTTTCGCATGTTTTTTTACATATTTTTAAATGTTTTTCATTATTTTTTACATGTTTTTACCTTTTTTTACATTGTTATTCATTTTTATTTTCATTTTATACATTAATTTGTTGTTATTTTTTTTTTGTTTTTTAATTCTGTTTTTTTTTTAATATATTCTGTATACTTGTATGTGTAAAAGGCTATCAAACCGTAAATTGAAATAAATAAATAATTAATTATAAATCTATCGTATATGCAATTGAAATTTAATAATATTTTTTTACTCATTATAGTATGCAATATGTACATCTTAATTCTACAGTAAATGCAATATTGACATTTAATAATAAATTGATAAGTCCTGCTTCACCAGCAATACAATTGATGAATGGAAACATATTTAATAGCGGACTAAAAGTAAATTTTAATTGTTATATTTTTTTAAATATTTTTTATGTCCAAACAATTACATATACATCCTCATAAATTCTCTCAACTAAGAATAAATGCTTGTGCTATAGATGAAAGAAAACCGTCGTAGCAGGATTTGAACTTGCAACTACTGAATTACTAATTCAGCGCGCTAAGCGCTCTGCCACCACCCATCTATTTATTAAGTTTCTTTTTTAATTGTTTTTTTTAACAGTAACTTCAAACGTAAACCCACTTTATTACTATGCAAAACTTTTGTACCCGATTGAACATTAAAATGATGCTCATTTAGTTATTAATATTGCGATATTCAGGGAAATTATCATTTTCTTTTAAGTACACCGTCACGTTCTGCGTTGGTTGTAATATTACCTGAAGAGGGTACTATTGGTTTTATAACCCGTCGCATAAATGCTATAAAATCTATACGAAATTTATTCGGTTTATACGAAGTAATTAAAAATATAGTTTATTTATTCATTTTTATTTTTATAATCCATTCAATTACAAGAACATTGGTTACGAGCAGCAATAATCAAAAGTATAAATATATAAAAACGAATAAAATGCTAATAAGAGTCATTGGAGTTACGTGGATGTATCCACTCTACTAGCCCATGGGCATGTGCTAGAGTGTACATTATTATGTAATTATAAATTGATTTTGACAACTTTCCTAAGGTTAATGTGTTTGATTTAGTTTAGAATAAAAATAGTTTTATATTTAATTATTGTATTTGATTAGTTAACTACTGTAGCACGACGGACACATAATTTTCGCAGTTTTTTGCGTTATTTAGTAAGAAGCCAGTGTGAAATCAGGGTATTTTTGAGTTTGGCTGCAGAAGGTTTTTTTTAATTTTAGGTTTCCTTGGTGAAGATGTTACATATATATTTTAGGTGCCAAGAAAGTAAAATGTCTATGTCCATAGGTTGTATTGGTTCTAGGTACCTGCATTAGTTTACTGATGTTGGTTCTAGTTTGGTGTACCTGTTGTCCTAGAGTGTGTCTTTCCGATTACGAGTTGAAATGTTTTAAGATTGTATATATGTGTATAGTTGTCTTTTGTCTTTGTTACAAAATTATATTTATTAAGATGGGTCGATTACACAGCGAATAGTACGCTGACTTAGTAAAATAGTAAAAAAATAGTCATTCAAGTAAATAACAGCCTGTCATCGTTATTGTTTTTTTAGTCTCGTCTGTTTTGAGATATTATAAATATGAATTATGTATGTACGTGTCTAGTATTTGTTAATGTACATATGATTAAAACATTATCAGTTTATTGTGTCTATAAATTACGGAAGAGGACATAAAACATCCACGAAACAAGACGCTTTAGTGTTGAACAGTAAACTCTCATAATATCCCTCCACATTTCAAGTTTCTGACATAAAATCGGTGGAAACCAATCGGATCTCCATCAAACAAGACATTGCCCTGAAACGTCCGATAAAATTGCCGGGTTTATTGTTAGAGAGGGAGCCGATATAGAAAGAGAAAGACCTTCCAAATCGAATATTTGATATTCGAATTATTGTTAATTCGAATACTCGGTATACGAACTATTGATAATTCAAATATTCGGTATTCGAATTATTGTTTATTCAAATACTCGGTATACGAACTTACTTACTTTACTTACTCAGCCTCTTCTTGAGTCCAGTATTGGACAAAGGCCTCCCGCTTGGACTTCCACTGGTCTCTATCCTGTGCCATTCTTCGCCATTCAGGACCTGCCACTTTTTTGATGTCATCGGACCATCTGGTCTGGGGCCTTCCCACGCTTCTGCTTCCCGTTCTTGGCCTCCAGTCCATCACAATTTTTGTCCATCGTCCATCTGACATCCGAGATACATAATCCGAGATTACTCGGATACGAACTATTGATTATTCAAATGTTCAGTAATCGAATATTTGTTAATTTGCTCATTCGGTATTCGAATTATTTTTAATTCGAATACTCGGTATACGAACTGTTGATAATTCAAATATTTGGTCTTCGAATAATTGTTATTCCGAATACTCGGTATACGAACTAGTGATTATTCAAATGTTCAGTAATCGAATATTTGTTAATTTGCTCATTCGGAATTCGAATTATTGTTATATTTGTTTTTCTAATAATATTAAGATTCAATATTGAAAAAATAGATTTAGTAATTCACTATGCGGATTGCTCTTCCTGAGTTATTTATTTATTTGTATCTACGGCCAGAAGTCTTTTACAAGTATACATAAAATATATGTTGAAGTCTTAAGACATTTTGTTAAATAAGCGATTACTTTTGTGTTATATTTATATTTATTTCAACAAACATAAAGAAAATAAGATTTATGTAATATATTGAAAATAAACCTCAAAAACTTGTGTCTTAATGAATATACGTATTCGAATTGAAATATTAAAATATATTCCCATACTTTACAAATTTATGGTTACATTCGTATAATTTCGAATATTTTTAATAATTTATGATTTTTGGTAGCCCTAGGCGAGGGCCTTCTTAGAGGAAGCTGTAGGAAATGAGCAGTAACTTTAAATTCACATCACGCCATCTCCCCCGTGTTCTTGATACCCCATGGTGTTGGTAGAACAACGATAGAACCACAGCCGTTCTTTTATTTTCTCTCTCTTTTCACGTGTTTTACGATTCTTTCGTCGTTTTGTTTCTGTCCGAAAGTGAAGCCTTCTGATGCCCAACACGAAAAATCTATAATCTATTTAACTATTACTCCGCTATACTTATCGGTTTTAAGCTCTATTTTATTTTTTATTCCACTAAAGGCATAAAAATAGGAGCTTCTCTTTGGTATAAAAACATTTACTATCGTTCAAATTATTTTACAGCAATTTAAAGAATTACAAACACTTGATCCAACTAGATCAAATATTATTGATTAATAAGTATTCAAATACTCAAAAATACACTTTTTACAATTTTTTATAGCTTTTCTGGCAACCAACAGGTATTATGTCAAATATTAATTCAATACTCACTCAATAAAAAGTTTTGTCTCACAGATCCAGACTATCTTGTGCAGACCGTAGATTACCAGTCACTGATGACGCCTATGCAGACTAAGAGGCTAAATAGTCAATTTTGAAAACCTTTACCCAGTATCCTCAAAAGATACGTCTTTGAAATAAATATCAGTTTATTTTGACATCTTTACTCTATGTGAGTTTTTTTGAAAATTGAATGTGTTTAATATTTTTTTCGTAAAATTAGTTGAATAAAACCCTTTTTTATTTTTTATTGTAAGTAATTACAAAGCCTATGAAGTAGATTTTTACTCGAATCGAGAGAGAATATGAAAATCTACCGACTGAGCTATAAACGATTTTGATATTTTAATTACTATTCTTGCTATTTAAAAAAAACTCTTCACATTACCTTTTCTTCGCCGATCTGATGATATATAAAATATGTTCGTGTTTCATACATTAGAAGGTAATTTAGTGTGCATATTTGTGTACATCCGTATGCCCAAGGTATACAAAGGCCTTATCATGGTCACACCGTCTAGTCTGTGAGCGACCACACTACCAATTGCAAGAAGTTTTTCGAGGCAATTTGGTTCTCTTCTGAAAACGTGTCTGAAGAATTGAAGAATACGTCTGTAGCACATTGTTGACAGACATTTTTTTCATTTCTTAAAACAATCTTACACGTAAAAATTTCTTTAAAACAATTTTACACGTAGCATACTTAATTTTCATTGCTTTCGATGTTTTCATGCTTGTTCTGATTTACCTTGTTTTCATAGCTGTGTTTTTAATTTACATTATTTTGTTCTGTTTGTGCTTTATTTTCATTGTAAAATGGTAAAAAAAAAATTCTGTGTATGTGTAGATATATTGATGATTGAATAACAATACAATTGCAGTGTACGAGAGAAACTTGCACTGACATTTATACATTATACATTTACTTTATACATTTTAGTGCAAAATTTATGTAACCAAAATATAAATTTTATAAATTAATATATAAATTAAAAAAAAATGTTCTCTTGGCTGCATTCGTTACATCTCAAAACTTTTTTATTCTATAAGTGAAAAATATTACTGTATCATTAAAATTCGTGATTAACGATGAAAAAATATGTTTTGAATCCCTAAACTTTCTTCCTTGTTGAGAGTAGGTACCGAGTAGCAATGATGTTACGTGACCTTAAAATGACTCCCGCTAATTATATCGTGCGGTCCGCTGAAATCTTTTTCTCCGTAAAGATTCATGAATCATTTATTACGGCAAAACGTTTTCTCCGACAAGGGAAATTGCGAAACCGTGTTTTTTTTCCATTCAATGCTTTTCATTCTGATTGATCAGCGACCTAATTTGATTAGCGCTTTATTATCATTTATGATTTGCCCAACCGCAAATCATCCTTAATTTTAAATATATCTCCACTCTATGTCTGCCTTCTCATCTGCCTTTACGTTTTCGTATTTGCTGTATGGTACATATTGATTTTGTTTTATAATCAATTGCTTCTGGGACAACTAACATATTGTATACGGAGAAAAAAACGTTTGTATTATTTGAGTATCGGCCCTTACCTACTTATTTTCTTATCCTTTTGAATACCTATATTTAAAATTAGAGTTTGTCGGAAAGTTCATTAACTGACCATTAATAAATTAATTTCGATATCGCAAATTGTTTCCTCTTATCTACTCCATTTAATTATGAAGAACATTCAAGTGACTTAAACTTTCCAAAAACAACCTTCTCCGTCAGATAGCCTAACTTTATCGGTTCATTTAGAAAGTTTCTTGAAGATGGATATTAATTATTATTAAAAACATGTTCATTTTCTACGAATACGTATTTTTTGGAATAATTATTTCGCAAACAATAAACGCAGCATATTTTGAAAACAATCAGTGTCAATTCAATTACCGATACTTTTGTTGAAACAACCCAGCCTTGAGATTAAGATAGAGATAAAAGTAACAAAATATAAAAATGTATAAATATCTAAAAATGTATTATGAAGTATAAAGTATAATTTTGAATTTAGAAGAATGGCGTTTTAAAAATCATCCATGTAACAGTGCATCCAGCCATATTTAGGTCCTTAGAGAATGTATCTGTGATCTTTTTTTACAATTTCTCTCTTAATATAGATACGGATACAATAAAAATTTCATTTTGGTCATTAAAATTTTTCATAGTAACTCAGTGATATATTCAATACTTCCCTAGCCACCTACTTACCTAGGCGATGAAAAGCGGCAAGACTAGATGCTTCATTCACGCGTTCTGGCAAATCATTATAGAATTGAAAACCTTTGCAACACACATTATTTTACGTAGCTGCCTGTAGCTGCCAGGTTAGTCTGAGGCTGTCTAAAGTCCCGCCTACTTCTCGTCGAGTAGGTGTGAACTTTAAAAATTATAAAAAACATTTTTTTGCAATATCGCGGTAAGAGGCCATATTTTAATTTATAAATAAAAATTAACACATTTAAAGTTATTTGCTGTTTTATTTTCAACAACTTCAACTGTTCAAGCATATATTAAATTCGGGTGAATCTGTTGCATTTTAAAACTGTCCACATTGCTCTGTTTTGTATAATTTGTAACTTTTTATCCTCAGTTGTATTGCTCATAAATATTACACTTGAGCAGTAGTTTATATGAAAAATGACAATACTATTTATTGTACACTAATTTACCTGTCTTCAAGTCGTTGAACAATTCAAGTTTATTTCTTATTCTGCCCAAAAATCAACCTTGTTCGTAGTTTTTTCGTAGCGCTTCTTAACTCTTACATATTTTTCGATTAATAATTACCTTTTTCATTAACATGTCCACGTAGGGGACGCCAGCTATTAGGATTTGGGTCCATTTTACTCTTCCGAAGAAGCGTACTACGTAGCGTTGGGAGGGGTTTGCAATCTAGAAAAGAGTTTATTGATTCGGATTTTAAAAAGACCCGGGTTGTACGAAGGTGGAAACACAGAATTCGGAAGATCGTTCCACAGTCGGGCTGCTATATTAATAAAGGAGTTCGAGAAGCGACTTGTTCGTATATGTTGAAGGTCCACTGTGAATGGGTGCTGCGATTGAGTGAAGCGAGTGACTCTGTTGCGAGTGGGTGGAAGAGGGACCAAAGATGCAAGTTCTTCTGAGCAATTCCCGTGGAAGTATCTATAGAATAAACTTAAAATACCGACTAAGCGTCTGTGTTCTAGTGATTGCAATCCATCAGTCAGTGATAGATCATCAATCAGACGTATAGCACGCCTTTGGACAGCGTCGAGGGTATTCAGTAGGTATTGGGGGGCGCCACTCCAGAGGTGACTGCCATATTCAATAATTGGACGTATTTGCGTTTTGTAGAGTATACAGATCTGAACTACCTATGTCTGAATTTCATTTGATATATGAATTAACACGCCAGTTGCGCAGGATGCAAGGAAGTGTACAATTATTATATTCTTTATTTTTTTTTGCATAACTCTTCTTTTCTATCTTTTATACCTATACAAACTTTATTTAAATGCGCTGTATAACCTTGATAACCTATTTTTTGTAAAAGGCATATGCCGTATAATAAATAAATAAGTAAATAAAAAAATAATAAATAAACAAATAAATAAAAAATGAAGTAAAATAAAATAAATTAATTAATTGATTAATTAATTAACTAATTAATTAATTAATAAATAAATAAATAATAAAAAAAAAATTAACCTCAAAGATTTCTAAAAGTCTGAAGCTGATATATGTCTTACTTTAATCATCTTCATGAGTAGCCCTGCTGATATACCTACCTATGTATGTATGTATGTACGTTGAGTTTATCTACCTGTACTTTTGTTTAGAATACGCCATATTTTATGTCAACCAGCAAGCAACACGTACCCTTTTTATTGTATTATTTTCCACAAAATCTTGTAACATATTGCTCAAATTTATCATCTTGCTGTTTTGTTTATATGTAACTCTCTTAACATGTTTATTCTGAAAAGGTTCGCCCGATATATTCGCCAACAGCGAAACCTCAAATACCGTTTTTTGCCCATCCGTAAGCATTTCTTGTTTTATTTTTATATATTTTTTTATTCGATGGCTTAGTGGAATTAACGCGAGTTCGATTCCGATCCAACTATCCCAATTTTTTTTTCACTTAATACTAACTGGCCTCAGCTTGCAGCTGTGTCGAAAGCACCAAGGCTCTCGTATGTCGAATAGAAGTGTTTTTAAAAGATAAATCTTTAAATACTTTCATAATGAAAAATTAGTTTTAAAAAATAATTTATCGTAGTGTGTTTGTCGTGATATCTTTAAAAACTGTATTGTCGGTAAAGGTAAAGACTGATGACCCATTACAGTTTTTTTTTGTTTCCTGATTGGTAAAAACTTCAATCGATTTAAACTTATTTTTAAATTATCTGTGGCTCCAGCAGTTACAGAATTATTTTTTTACGGCGTTTCCGATTTACTAATGATATTAATAACAATTAAGCACTACAAATAATAACACTCAATTATTATTACTACCATTATACACTTCCTCAAAAGAATTAGCAGATCAATGCGTAAATTGTAAATTATTTAAAAGAGCAAAATATGCAACAAACGCATCATCAAGCTTTCAGTTGAGAATAGTTCACCCATCCAGATACTTAACATATCAAAAGATTAGACTCTGAGGAGGTCTCTATACTACCTAACAACCCTACTGATTCACGAATATTAACGTTTAAAAAATCTTTAACGATTCTACATGTATTCATTATTACCGATTTTTGCATTTTTATTATTAAGTTTTTCGATAAATTCATAATTTCTAAATTACAGATTAACGATTTTGGAATAATGCCAGTGGCTGAAATAATGAACGGTAATATTATTATTTTACGAGAATGCCAAAGTCTTTTAATCTCGTTACCTAAAGCGGTTTATTTTCTAATTTTTTCATCAAAAGTTTTTATAATATTTACATGTTATTTACTATTGGTTATTTTTATTTATTAGCAAACTTAACAGCTAAACAACATTTTGTTTAATTATAAATATGTTTATAAAAAATAAGCCAATTAGAAAGCTTCGCTTAATTACATCATAATATACATATGTAGATTTTGAATATTTGAGTTATTAAATATAATGGTGAGTGTATGTGGGGAAAACGGAAGGGTAATGGATATAGAAAAGCGTTGATAAGGAAGAGATGAAGGTTTAAGGAAGATAGGTTTGATTTTTAACCAATACTTTTACCAATAACTGCGCGTAATTGACGTTTCATCGATTTCTGCGTTGAGTTAAATATATCGAGTTGAATAATAATTATGAGTTAAATATGTACTTACGTAATATTATGTAGTTTTCAATATATAAGAGTAATGTAATAAGTATCACGTTTACCTTTCATTAATGTACACAATGCCGCAATCAGCTTCTTCGTATTGACACAACAATTCAAATTAATTTCGGTTCTATATAGTAAACTTTAGATGGAGTCTGCACAAATCCAATTCACACTGAATACAATTCGCATAATAGGGAGTTATCTATGAGATAATTATATTCTATATTTTATTAAAGAAACATACATCTCAAATTCGTGAGTTTAATAATAATATATTCTTCAGACCATGTCATTATTTTACCTAACATATTATATTATAGATGTTTGATTAAAAATTAATTGCTAATCTCGTAATAATGTATTCTTTTATTTTTACGTACAACTACCTCACAATATTTCTATAAGCATATTGGTACTAAGTATTTTAATGAACACCCTTTGAGTCAGACTTGAAAAAAGTACAATATATTTAAGAATAAAATTAAAAATTGTACTGATTATTTTTTTTGTATATTTCATTCTTATTATGGGGTAGCTTTTTATTTGTTTTCAAAATTCTGTTTAACCTTTTTGCAAAATCCTTACATCATGTAAGTTATTGATTTGTTTTCATATAAATGTTAACCTTTAACCTTTGTTTTATATATAATTTAGTAGATGTGCAATATTTGGTGAATGTAGCAATACAAAATAGATGCTCCCTTTTTTGAATACGATATTTTGTCTCAAATATAGAGGGTTATTATGAAATATGTCATGGAACTTGTACACCTTGTTAATTGTATTTTATATGTACCTAAATCGAAATTGATTCGATCAATCAATTAAAATATAAAAAAACTATTATTGTAATAAATTATTAGATGGGTGGATGGCAGAGCGGTTAGCGCGCTGGGCTAGTAATCCAGTGATCGCGAGTTCGAATCCTGCCTCGACCGATTTCGTTCACCTATAGCACAAGCATTTATTTGCTTATTTTAGGGAACGTAGGAAGATGTATATGTTCTTGTTTAACAAGGACATATTCATTTAATAAAAAAAAAAAAAAAAAAAAAAAAAAAAAAAAAAAAAAAAAAAAAAAAAAAAAAAAGAAATACTAATGATTTGTTTTTCTTTATTTACAGGTAAGGACGTTCTCATAAACATCACTTAGCTCGCAAAAAAAGACCAAGTTCAAAAGATAAGATAATTTCTTTTGTATATTTCGGAGATATGTAAGTACATAGCTACAAACAAAAACACACACTTTTTAAATTAAACATCTTTTCATCTTAACGTTCTTTTTGTCTATGTTTTGGCCCTACACCGTTCAAACATCCGATAAAATAACGGTGTCACCGATGAATTCAACGAAATAACTGAGCACAATGAGCAGAGCATTTGACAAAACATCGGAATAACTGAATACAACAAGCAAAGCGTTTGACAAAACATCGGAATTCTATGAAGGGAGAAAGACGCTCTCTTGGTTTGTATAAATATTTTATTGTGTTTGTCCGCCGTGAAGGACTAATACATCAAAACACTTTTCCAGTCATAAAAGACCTTCCAAAGCCCTATGGCTGTCGAGTTATAAACCTACGCAGATCGCTTCAGTCTGTGTCATTAATCTTTCAGATGTTTCTTTGGGGCTGGCTCGTTTCCATCGCGGGTTTTGTATACACCGTTTTCTCTGGATCCACTTGGTTTGTGAAGGATTTGCGTCGTCAAATCCGACCGGCGAGATTCTCGAAGCGTTTTTCCATTATTGCTCTAATGATATTTGTCACGATATTGAAGTCTCGAATCTTTTGATCGGCAATATCGTTTTAATTTATTTTTTTCTTAATAATTAAATGAAATAAAACACAACTTTGTGTACACCACTACAATTATAATTTTTATTCAAATGAATAAAAAATCCCTATACATGTTACGAGAGCAAAGTTCCCTTCCTCAGGAGGATACAAAGTATACTCAAGTATACTTTGTATCCTCCTGAGGAAGGGAACTTTGTTCTCGTAACATGTAGAGGGATTTTTTATTCATTTGAATAAAAATTATAATTGTAGTGGTGTACACAAAGTTGTGTTTTATTTCATTTTATTATTTCAAAATGATACCACAAAGTAAAAAACAATCGTTTGTCGATGATGTGGTATTTTTTTCTTCTTTGGGTACCATTTCCATTGACAACGTACAAACGTTGACTCAAATTGTTTGTATGTATAGGTAAATTTTGTTTATTTAAAACCAATCTCTTCTCTTAATACAACGTGTGAATAAACACCTAAGGCCCTTTGCACACAAGGATACGCAAATCTTCGATACCTACCTGATGATTTTATTCTCTAAACGACTACCGCTGTACAAATTCATAGAGGTTCGTACACGAGCACGCGTCGCCGACATTTTATTCATTCGTCTGAGATCTAGCTGAGATCGCCGCTACAAATGTTGCGTAGATTTATAAGATGGCGGAGCAATTATTAAACATTAAATTCGATTCGGAGGTGGAGAAATATCCATGTTTGTATAATTATAAACTGAAGGAATATTCCAAGAAGGATATTACATCACAAGCTTGGTCAGCAGTAGGAAAAGCCCTTAATTTAACAGATTTGTATTTTTTTTATGTTAAATATTATAACTATTGTAAATAGTAACGAAGAAACAGTAATCAATGTATGTTCTATGAGTATAAAGGTACTAAGTGGTCTAATGAACTCCCTTTGAGTCTTGACTCAAAAAAAATATATAATATATTTAAGATTAAAATAATATAATTGTACTGATTTTTTTTTATTTATTTATTTCATTCTTGTTTTTGTGTAGCTTCTTATTTGTTAGATAGTAGATGTGCAATGTTTTGGCGAATTTAACAATACAAAATAGATACTCCCCTCTTTTAACACGAGATTTTATCTCAATTAAAGAGGGTTATTATGAAACATATCATGGAATTTGTAAAACTTTTTAAATTATGTTTTATGTGTAAATTTTATATTGATTTGTATTAAATAAAAATTTTAAAAAATGTATGTAGCATATTCTGGCAGATAGCATATTCTATTTTTTTTTCACTCAAAGAATGTCCGCTACGCCTATAGTTACCGAATAGACGACCCTCGTTGGTTCAATGCTGTGTAAACGGAACGTGCCAAAGCAGAGATCGCGACGTACATAAGTACACAACATCCGTATGGGAGATTTGCGTAACCAAGTGTGCGAAGGGCCTAACAGGTTTGAAAATCAAGAACTGTCTACTGTGATTTAAAAAAAAAATACATAGTCATAAAGATCAAATCGTTCGTTGTTATCACGCTTTTCCTATTAGGAACATGCCGTTATATATGGTTTATAAACAATTTTTTTATTTAATATACCAATGTCATTTAATTAAAAACTATTGGTTCTATATATTAATAAAATAAATAAAAAATTAAAATAAATTATAGCACAGAAATTGCTGTCATAATATAGGGGAATATTATTTTAAAATTACCTGCGATAATTCAAATTTGAAAAAGAATAAAGGTCATATTTTTAGCAATTGGTTGAATTTCTCCTGTGTTCTAAATTATTTTTAAAACTAGTTGCATGTAACACATGAGATCCAACTGTCGATAGTGATAGTATGTATAGTTGAAGAATAAGTACCAAACTATAATCCCATAAACACAAATTATTTAATATTTTAAGATATTTGATTTTCTATACAACACTTGTACCTATATATGTATGTCAAGATAGGATAGTATGGAGGTCAGTCCTTTGATCCTACGCAGAATATGAAAACAGCATGATGGTATGTATGTATGTTTGGAGATTAGTATCAAATAATTAGGTTTTCTTAGATATTGTGTGTAGGCGATTACCATACAAATTGTATCAAGAAATGTCGTCACTAAATTCAATTTTTATAAAAATTGTTAAAAAAAGTTTGAGATATGCTAATACATCTTGTGTATTTTTTATAGAAAATTAAATTATCTAGTTGGGGTGTTTCGGCTTTTTTCGATATTTTTAAAATATTTGGAAATATAGGCAGTTAAACTCATGAATTTATCATAAAAAAAATATTATTCTTAATAAAAAATGTTTGAGAAACCCTGGAATTTTTTTGAAAAAATTTATTTGAGATTTTGTATTTTTCTATGTTTATACCAATTTTCAGCGTTCTAGCTTTTATGGTTTCTGAGATATATGGAAAAATAAAGTAAAAATTCAAAAGTTGATAACCCCTGACTGAAACAAAAATTCAAAATTCTGAGTATAAAAGTTTTGTAAGCCTATAACTGTTTATATATTCTGAAATTTTGGGCTCTGTAAATTGAGCGGATCAAAAGTTATAAGGGGGGGGGACACACACACACAGACACACACACACAGACACACGAAATGTTCTACTCCGAATTCTGAGTAAATCCGTGTATGGAACATATATGCTGCGAAGCCTCTAAGTTGGTGTTTTTTGACTTCAAAGTTGGAAAAGCCGTGAAAAAAGTAGACCTCTCCATACAATTCTCGCGTATTCTGGCTTGATACATTGTCGATATGTTAAGAGAACAAAGTTCTCCTGAACAAATCGACAGTTGGATTAACTCTCTAAATAGTATTTTCAGCGTTTAAGCATTTTAGCCGATATTTAATATATGTACATATAAATAGTATTCAATTGTGCCAATACGGGTTATTTTTATTTGTCCTTTGATCATTATACTTTTAATGACTCGTTCATCTCCACACAAGGCGCATGCGGCCACTTATAAAAATATTGGAAGAAAAAATTTAAACTGTATGGTGTACAAATAATAGAGAAAATTTATAAATAACAGAGAATAATAGGTCGGTGACCGGTATGGGAATGATGTAGTTCGATAAGGGAGTATGTATGTGTGTGTATACATTATGTCTAAATAGGTAATGTGGAAGTATGATGCTCCTCTCTCCAACGCATGTTTTTAACTCTATCCAGAGAGTATCAATGTTTTTATATATTGATTAAAGTATAAATATTGTGTAACTTTATATACCTAAATAAAAAATAAATTTTATTACTTAGAACAAAACAACGCTATCGCAATAATAATAAAAACAAATAATTTATTGGCTATATTTTGTTTTTGTACGAAATATTTTGAATTAATTCACAGATATAAATCAAACTTATCCCTAACGACTTGATCTTGATAAAAGTTTATAGATCGGAGGGGATACCGCTGAAAATATATCAATTCTCAGTGATACCTCGCACCATAGTTTGGAAACTACTTTGAGCAGTATAATCTTTGTATTTCAGGGTTTACATACGTCTACATTAAATTTATTCAATATAATATGTAGGTTCAATATAATATACATATCTATATTAGCTTTAGTAATGATTGAATATTGAACTTGTATTTTTCAGAATATTTTATTTTGGTAGAATAATAATAATAGTAAACAATTAATAGCGCCATTTTATGGTAAAAGACCATTCCAAGGTCGTTTTTGCTTATTTGTTGGCTCTGCGAAACAAAGAAGTCAAAGATAGAAAGAAATTTATTAAAGGCACCAAAACTCCCATGCACTTCAGAAAGCAATTTATTCCATTTAATTGGTACGTTTACATTGAAACCTTTCCTTCCTTTTTAGAATTGGTATTCTGTGATTCTGACAATCTCAATGTTAAGTCTCTCACTGATGGTACATTCGGAGCCAAGTCATGCATCGTTTTGAAAACCATCAAACACACCAGTGGAGCTCGTTTAGGAGGTACGTTATAATATGACATCTTTTATCCAAAGATAAGCCTCGCAACTGCGTTAACGCCAGTTGCAAACTATTTCATTGACATTTTAGTCAAATATTATTTGACACGTGCCCAATAACTAGTTGCCACATTATAGAGACTAATGAGGTTAATCTTCTCATACATCCAAACTGAAAACAGTGACTGACTGACTTAAATAGTTATATTTTTCATATTTTAAAGGCTGTTATAAACCAAAGCCACCACATCTCGGGGTTCATAGCAGCCAATCGAAAAAAAACAGCCTTTATACTATGAAATCTTCACTAAGACGTAACAGATCGTTTTATAGACATCGTAAGTGGGAATTGTGAATTTTCTGGTCGATTTAAATTTGGAGTGTATTGTGTATAAATCGGTAATGGCAACCCTGTGAGGTACATCTCCCTCGCAAGTTGTTAACCCCCATATCACCTCAATCTTCCTTCTTGGCTGATCGCGGGTAGTACCACCAACATATTGATCGCTGCCGGTTTTCTAATACTCACTAAGCACGTACACGTGTCATTATATAGATGATACCACTTCTTACTAATACTATACACACTCCCACCTTATCTATCTCTCAACTTACTCCATCACTTTTAGATCAAATGGATTAAGACGGGAACCACGAACAAAATGTGTAAATATTTTACAAGTACTAAGATTCAAATATAAACAGATCTCGTTTATAATACAGAGACTTGCCATTAGGGATTGCAAATGCTGGATCCAAAACAAATTTTTCGGCTTGCTGGATCCAGCGCTCCGGATCCACAATCAATTAACTTTACAAATAATGGATTCAGGCATCCAGTAATCCAGCTGGATCCAGCACGTTATTCAGCTTGCTGTATGCGAGTATCCAAGTAAGACATTTGAAGATTTGCCAATATTAAAAAAAAGTCATTGTTATGAAGAAATTTTTAGCTTAATGTACAAAAACATTAATCAATATAATAATTTTACACGAAAAAATAAGACGATTAAGAAGAGATATGACTTATTCGTGCTATTTTTAACTGGCTAAAATTAATATACTTAAAATAACGAATATAACTAAGTTGTATTTTATTTATGAGAATACTATAGTTTTTATTAAAAATTAAAAATTGCTGGATCCAGCGCGGATCAAGAAATTCTTAAGAAAATCCTGTTGATTTAAAAACGCTGCTGGATTGCAATCCCTACTTGCCATGTTATTGGATTCGCTTAAAAATTAGCATATATCTTTAAAAAACATATTCGTAGGAGGTCCAAATACATGTAGTGAAATAAGGTGGAATATTTTAAGTAAAAATGAACGAACAACAATGTGTATCTATAAAAGAAATGAATAGACAGATGAAATTTGACCAAGTATTGAATGGTATGATCACGATCAATGATATCTTGGATGGGCAGTTGGCATAGCACTGGATTAGTAATCTGGTGATGGCGAATTCAAACACTACACTAACTCGACCCGACCGATTTCGTTTGGCTATAACACAAGAGTTCATGCTTAATTTAGTGAATGTATGAGAATGCCACCAAACCTATTGTGCCTTCTCGCCAAGGAGCGCATATACCAACAAACAAAAAGATACAAAATTGAGAACTGCGTACCAACATGACGGATTCGAGTTGTTTTCCGATAAATGTTTAGTACTTTTAACAAAGACACATATATTCTTGGAAAAAATGCTTTATATAATGGAAGTATGTTTTAGACGGTGAATGGACAAGTATATCTGCCATAGTAGAAATGTATGGCATTTTGTTCTCTGTCTATTCCACAAGAGATTTATAGCCTTGCTCTTGATACTCAAATCTCAATTTGGAATTTTCGCTTAGAATTTAACAATCTATCATTCAAATTATTATTACGATTAAAACATACCTACATATAATTCGTTCACTATAATAATTCCTTTCGTATTTTGTGTTGGTAAGATTTTTTAGTGTTGTTAGATGTAAGAAACTAAACTTTGCCAGATGTGACAACATATACCTAGATAACGCTAAGTTAGATAAATTTACTCTCTAGCAATCGTCACAAAGTAAGATAATAAAAAAAATTGACACACCCCCCCAAAAACAATAATATGTGTTTTAAATTTATTTATAAAAGCAAAGTCTCCGTGTAATTTACAGAGCAGCAAAACATTCAAAATGTTAGCAACTCCGTATAACTAAATTGGCCAGATTGTCAACTATCCAAGCTTACCAACATGAAAGGAACCTTCTCAATTTCTAATGGAAGGTTTTAAGTAAGAATTTGAAATAGGAATCGGATTTAAGTATCAAGAGTAAGTTTAAAAATGTAAGGTTTGTACTTTTTTTAAAACACGAAAAAGTTAGGTTTAATTATTTAAAAAAAATCGGAAGTAAGAACAAAGTACGTGTAACTTAACCTAAACCGTTATTTGATTACTTCAACACATTGTATTAGTCTGGTTTTATTAGTACTACTGGTTCCCTAGATAAAACTAACCGTAGGTAGTTTTGTTCTTCTTTTCAGTAAATATTTCAGCGGTCCAACACACATTATCCTTTCACTTCTCAGAAAAATCCTCCAACTTATTATCCCTGTGAAATATTTCTCGGGGCATTGACGGCTCCTCTGTGTAATAATTCATTCAGTGGGCCATTAACAAGCACAGTTTGGGGGAAACAGAAAACATTGGCTATCCATATAAGGGTTGCCATAACTTCTATGACGATACAAACCTAGCCTACACCAAAATATGCCGATTTGCCCGAATCCTTAAAGGATTCTAGGATAATATTTGGCGACAAAATCAGCGGGAATCGTCACACCACATATGATGAGTCAAACTGAACCTTCATTGCGATTGGCTTTCATTGCTAGTGTGCAGTCCGCAAAAATCCTCTGACTAAATTGATATATCTTTAAAACCGATGTGTGAAGAGTTAGATGAACGAATCGAATATATTTTTATTATTGAATATGCGCAACATTGGATTTTTTTCCCTGTCGGGAGTCAAAGATATTTTTTAACAGATTTTTAATTATCTCAATAGAGACGAAGTTGGAATATTTATTGTAGGAGAACCGGGAAATCAAGGCACCTACAGGGCTTACGACATGTCATCGGCTGGTTTATTCAGGGGTGACTTCTATGCGAAAAATGCATTGTCACCTCACATATAAGAATTGTAGCTTTCATTATTTACAAAAAACCAATTCTCTCAATAGATGGCGTTACAACAAAATAAATAAAAAATAATAATATTGGTGTTCATAATTTCACCCATAGATGGCTGTAGTAAAAATTCCTTATTTTCAAGCGAAAAGAATTTCAGTATTACAATATATAGAAGTTTCAAAATTGAATTGATAGGGATCTCATTAAAAAGGCATAATTGGTGAACGTTGCGCAAGCGCATAAAGTGATCACGTAAACTAGCCGATGACAGGTCGTAAGCCCTGTAGGTGCCTTGATTTCCCGGTTCTCCTACAATAAATATTCCAACTTCGTCTCTATTGAGATAATTAAAAATCTGTTAAAAAAAAGTTAGATGAACGTTTTATGGCGAGCTCGACGGTGACTCGTCACAAATAGTGAACGTTCATTTTGTGTATGGGGTGAAGTCGATTCAAGAAGTATCGTTTATACGAAGACTAAAAGGAATGGGAGAAATTCTCTATTCTTAGAGAGTAAATGTGAAATTACTTGAATACCTTGACTAGTTTCAACTACTATCAACATTGACAATCTCAAAACATCAGTGGCTATTGACTAGGTTTTATGTAGAACATCTACAGAATATCCTATGTCTTTAATATATGTTACTAATCCAGCATTAACTCTTGAAAACGCATCATTACTTCCACTTCTGTCCTTTTCGTATTCGCACTATATACATCTACAAATTTCCGTATTTTGTCTGACTAAAGGTGGTCAAATACGGTTACTGTCCCGTATATAGTAATGGGACGTATTGCAACCCTGCCTATCTACAGTCCGCCCTTCTGTAAAGATTGTTAAGCCTCAAGTTAACTTCGACAATCAGAACTAATCAACGGCCACCAAAGTTGGTCAAATCGTGCTGGGAATATAACATAACAACACTCCCATTTCTTCAACAAACACGTTCTCCCGGGGATTACATTACAAACTTTAATATCATATTTTATGGGCGATAGTTTAACCGTGTGATTTTTTTTTTCATTTTTTTATATCCTTCACACGATGTGGAAAAATTTCCAATGTCATATCAAAAAAAAATATAAATTTAAACATTATATTATGAACATTACAATGATCTGGACATATTTCAGGGTTTCGAAGAGATATTTAAAGGAAAATTCTAACAAAATAACAATATTCAAATACAAAATGAGCATAAACAATTATTATCATCGCTTTTCTTTATTTTATCTTTGAATAATTCGCACTAACTAAATAACATAAAAGGCATTCTACTGAGAGTTAGTATATTTTATTATTTGTAAAAAAAATCAATGCTGATTTTATTTAATGAATGATTGTATTCGCGTTTGTTGTGTTGATAAAATAATAAATGATCTATAATATTCCAATAAATATGAAGAACTGCATCTCAAATTGGTTTTCCTGACATTATAATATCAACACTTCTTTACGCCCTGTGCAGCTGGCGAGTTTGTAGCCAGATAGCTATTTCTTCCTAGACATTTTGTTATTTGACACACAAATGATTTTAAAATAAAAGCCTCTCATCGAATCGTATCTGCGCAGCATAAATGTTTTAATTTTCATTATGTGCTCATAACGTTATTTTGTCATCATTAACGACTTGTACATAATACCAATATTCAAATATATTGATTAAATAAGTTTCGGTCAAAAATTGAATGTCTGAAAGCTGAAAACATCAATTAAAACATTTTTGATAATAATAGTAAATAGTTACGTACGTATAATGTTTGGCATTTCCCGTTGAAATGAGGAAAATCAATAGATAAGATGATAAGGGACACAGCTGGAGGTCCAACCACCCGCTGATTGCAATTTAATTTTCCGCCATTTCCCGACATTCATTCCCTTTCTCTTGTTTCAGTTAGGGACGAGCGTGATTAGTCTTTTTCTCGCAAACAAACTGTCAGACTCTAACTACGAAAGTCTTAATACTACAAATAATGTATTTTAAACATTATTAATAACAACTCGCCGAATTATTATAAGTGCGTGTAATTTGAGTCCATATATTATATTTACATACTTGAACGATTGTTTTTTTTATCATTTGTTTAATCATATGCAAACCCATCCCTACTTTTTTTTACTCGAAGTAAAACAGAGTAATACAAAATCATACATAAATTTCAAACAATTATTGCCTCTCGGCCAACAAACTGGTTCTATGTTAAATATTTATTTAACACGCACCCAATAACATATTGCCGCATTCTGGAAATTTATGAAATATAATATCTTTTCACAGATCCAGACTGAAAACACAATTAATAACTGTAATTCCGCCGAAACTCAAACCTTTTTTGAGTCAGATATCAAACTGAACCACAAATGCCAAAAATATTGTAACAGAGTCAGAATATAATGACAAAATAAGGAAACATATTCAATATAAGAATATAATCGTCAATATTACGTTGACAATAAAATTACGGACTTTGATTTTGATTGCGATTGAATGAGACAGGTTTACTTATTTTCTCTCCATAAAATATATTATTTAAAAAAATATCGCAATGTTTTCCAAAAAATATTATTGAGTTCTTACCTAATTTCGTATGTTACGGGAAAACAGATAATTTTTGTTCGACGAAAAATGTGATCAAAAACATGAACTAAATTCATTTCTCCTTGTATGGTGTGAATTTTCACAGTACGGCACAACTAACAAGAACACATATTTATTTTTTGTGAACCTAAATGAACGTAAAGTCTGATTTTTTAAAAGTGCCAAAGCTCATATGGTGACCATGGTGTAAAAGTAAAAAAATATTATGGGATTTTTTTTATCATTTCATGATATAAAACGGTTGTAACTTGCATATGCATATATCTTCAAAACCTTCAAATCTACTAATACATATACTTATCCCCGGTACCATGCAGCTTTAATGGGTCTACATTATTAGGTATTTTCTGCAAATGTTAATGGGCATCTCCTGCGAAAGTAATATGTGAACAAAATATTTCTTTGATACTTTTTATTCGGAATATAAAAATAATACATTATGAAGTAATTAATCCTTATAATAATAAACAGTTACATATTATTTTACAAAATAATAAATTATATTATACAAAATATTTACATAATAGTTCATTGAGGCAAACACACATACATAAATAATATAACTATGTAACTAATACAAATAAATAATGGACACTTATTCTATACTAAGACACGGTGATAACACATGTTTATAATAATAATTATATATCGATATTAAACTAAAAATAAAATACATAAGTTAGAAATAAAAAATCATCAATGAAAACAATTCCTAATTTAGAACACATGGTCACCATAAAAAATCAAACGTGCACTCACTTCGAGAGATAGATACGTACTGTCGGGTTTGTTGATGTTTGTTGTTAAGGACACCAAATGGTGTAAACCAATCAGCAACCACGATTCTACTAATACATTTACATGCGTAAATACTATGCATTTTTTTTGTTTATGTATAGAATTCGCACTTTAAAAAAAATCAGACTTTACACACCTTGACTTTTTAGTATGTTCTCCTCTAAGAACTGTCACTCATTTTTTTTTTGTTTTTTACTTCGTAGTGTACAAAGCCTGCCATTAAATAAATACGATACCGAAAACATAACAGCGCTATGATAAAACAAATCAAAATATAAAGACCGGGTATATTTCGATGTTACACTTGCCCATTACTATTTACCCTCACAACTGGCAACAAGCTTCTTCTGCTTGCATGTATGTGGCAACATCGCTTCCCCTCTTTCATTAAAATATATCATTTTTTGTGGGTCGTTTGAGTAAACCCAAAACGACAATTACGCCACAGAATATTTACAAATTAATTACAAAAAATACTGTTTGGACAAAAATAAATGTATTTATTGTTCCTTTATTTACCATTAATATTTATACAATTCGTATCAATGACGATCCGTGTTTTTTTTTTTAATATCTTGTAATGTAATTACAAAAAAATCAAAACATTATAATGTTTGAATGAATTCGTGAATTTTAATATTTATATCGACTGTAAAAAGATATTTGACTCAAGCGACATCTTTGTCGATATTGAGTTTGAAGACATAGTTTTTATACCCTTTTCTATTACCCATCTATACCGGAATAAGACAATCGATTTTTACTTACTTTCTGACCAGTTAAAGTTCTTAAAAAAAAGTTAAAACTGTTTGATTCCTGCTTAGTTTATTAGATATTTTGATAAACATGAACAATTTTGTATTTCTGAACATGAATTGTGACTGCTATACATGTTGCATTATATTCAGGCGTTATTTATATCACATAGAATTATGAAAAAAATAAACAATAGATGGCGTTACAAAAAAAAAGGTTCCTTCGTCACTATATAGATGGCGATAGTAAACATTTCTTATTTTCAAAACGATCTGTATATCATTATTAAAAAATATATAGAACTTTCAAAAATTGCATTTATAAGGGAACTCAATAAGAAGGCATAGTTGGTGAACGTTGCTCAAGCGCATAAAGTGATCACGTTAACCAACCTATGACTGGTCGTAAGCCCTGTAGGTGCCTTGAGTTCCTGTTTCTTCTATAATATTCCAACTTCGTCTCTATTGATATGTTAAAAAAATGTCAAAAAAATAACATACCGGTGTCGCTCAATGCCGAGCATCATCGTTAGAACCATTATGGAATTCTATTATGAAGTAACAGTTTCTAAAAGAATAAAAAAAATCGATTTCAGTTTTCTCTAACCTGTTTGTCAGTTGTGGAATTTCACAATCGATTTTATTTTAATTTAAATTTGAAAAGAGTGTCTTCAATTTTTTTTTCGATTTACTTGTTTCAGCATTTACATAAGGTGAATGAACCAACTCTTGTGGCAATGGGTAAACTATTTGTCGTTATTTTTACTCTCCACTACTACGAAATATAGAGTTGATTTTCACATAATTGATATTTTTTATTCACGTTGAGTTAGATCTTTGTTACTGCGACTCGTGTGAGTGACTTGCATTGCGAAATAAGTAATAATTCGTCTTATACAATCGTTAATTCACTATTTTTAATTTTTTTTAAAAGATTTCAAAATATACCTACAATGTATTTTGTGGTTCAAGTTCCCTGCAGAGAATATGGTAGGGGGATTATTTGTATATTGATAACAAATAAACATTAACTTTATTATAAAATGCAATCAACAACATGGATCAGATAATGTTCCAATACAGTGTATGTAGCATGGACATTTATAATGTTGGTATTGATCATTCCACATAAAAACAAAATTATTCGTTTCAGTAAATACCACCCAATATTGATTGACCTTTGGCATATAATTGGAGAGTTAAAATATATTAGAAATAGCAAAAAAGTAAAAAGGTCAGTCAATACTTATGGACAAAACTCGAATATATGAATTTATTTATTTATACAGACATATATAATTGACAAATATTTATACATATATAATTGACAAATAATATTTGTAACTTCAATGCCACACTAAGTAAAAAACCTGTGCATTTTGAAATAATGATACTTTTAACAGTGAATACCAAACTAACAAAACACACACAAAAATAGCATAACAAATTTGAAACAATAAATTACAAAATTAGAACTAAAACATAATACAGCATAAATAAATCCATCAATATAATCATATATGTCACATACGTACCACGTCGTGTCTCTACGCCATTTTATTACGCCATTTAAACATACATTCTACTCATTTATTATTCATATTTTTCAGGAGTTTATTCTTATTCTTTCCACATGGACAAACCATCTCATAACGTTTAACCTTACTTTTGCATTCGCATCGTCTAATATTTTTAATTTTTTACACTGTAATAGATTCTTGGTCTGTCCAACTTTTAATTTTTAAATAGGTTCAAACTTGTTTCATTGACTTACATACATATAACACAAATATAATTTTACTAGTATAATATGTAGCTACTTGTTTTATCGGCTAATGTGATGTCAAGTTTATATGAATAATAATACATAATAATATGTATAATTGGGAACCTGTGCTTGTTTAACTGACGTATGTGATATCAAGTAGATATGAAAAATATTACATTTACAATATACATGTATAATTGGGAACCTGCTTGTTTAATCGACTTATGTATGTGCCAACAAGTTTATTTGAAAAATATTACATTTGCAATATACATGATAATATGTATAATTGGGAACCTGCTTGTTTAATTGACGTATGTGATATCAAGTATATATGAAGAATATTACATTTAAAATATACATGTTTAATAGGGAACCTGCTTGTTTAATTGACTTATGTGCTATCAAGTTTATTTGAAAAATATAACATTTGCAATATACATGATAATATGTATAATTGGGAACCTGCTTGTTTAATTGACGTATGTGATATCAAGTATATATGAAGAATATAACATTTAAAATATACATGTATAATTGGGAACCTGCTTGTTTAATTGACTTATGTGCTATCAAGTTTATTTGAAAAATATAGCATTTGCAATATACATGATAATATGTATAATTGGGAACCTGCTTGTTTAATTGACGTATGTGATATCAAGTATATATGAAAAATATTACATTTAAAATATACATGTATAATTGGGAACCTGCTTGTTTAATTGACTTATGTGCTATCAAGTTTATTTGAAAAATATAACATTTGCAATATACATGATAATAATATGTATAATTAGGAATCTGTCTGTTTTATTGGCTAATATGTTGTCAAGTTTACAAGAAATATATAACAAATACAATATGAATGATAATATATAATTGGGAACCTGCTTGTTCTATTGACTTGTGTGTAAATGAATAATTATACTAATACAATGTACATGATAATATAATTGGGAACCTGCTTGTTCTGTTGACTTGTGTGTTGTCAAGTTTAATAATTAATTTACTAATAAGTTCAATAATTCTACTAATACAATGTATTGTGTGTTGTCAAGTTTAATAATTAGTTTAATAATAAGTTCAATAATTCTACTAATTCAATGTACATGATAATATAATTGGGAATCTGCTTGTTCTATTGACTTGCGTGTTGTCAAGTTTATATGAATAATTCTACTAATACAATGTACATGATAATATAATTGGGAATCTGCTTGTTCTATTGACTTGCGTGTTGTCAAGTTTATATGAATAATTCTACTAATACAATGTAGGTACATGATAATATAATTGGGAACCTTCTTGTTTTATTGACTATGATTAATTAAATTATTGCATATTTTATGTGATACATGTAGGAACTTGATTTATTGACTTATGCATCATCAATTTATTAATTTGTTACATATTTATCTATGTAGGTATGATACATATATTTTTTTTATTGACATACGTGATTTCAAGTTTATTAAATTCATCAATTTGATTCAAGAAGTATAACTTTTTTTCCAATTATATAATATGACATAAGTGTACATAATTTCATTGTACCTATACAAGTTCATTCTTGCGCACTCCAGTTTATTTCTCATATATATAATAGACTTAGTTTCACATTTGAATTTTTCTGATAAAAATGAAATTGACAGGTGACAGACGTGTGTTGTATTCAAATAACACGCTTCTCATACTCATACACAGAGGGCGACTGGGTAGGCACCATAATATTATGTAGCAGGGAGTTGTAGGGGGTTGAATTTAGGTTGCGAGGTGGAATTCTGTCATATCCAAGGGCGTGCTTGACATTCAACCAGAAATATGGAAATATATGGAACACCTCCTGATAAACTGACAAAAAATTTTCAATGACGTTGAATAAAATCAAAACTAACAATTTTCACCAACCGTTAAAATACTCGAAAAATACTCCATCGATATTTCGCGTTGAAATCGATATAGGTACATACATCGATTTTACATCAAGATATCGAGAATCTATTTCTGAACAACCAAGCGGTCATAATTTTTTGTCCTACTCAACGGGGCTACTGAATTTGATTAAGATTATATTCAGACTTTAGAAATCTTCATTAATAAAATACATATTCATTTTTCTATCTAAAAATATTAATATGTCCTTGTTAAAAAGGTACATATACCTGCATATTCCTACATTCCCTAAAATAAGCATAAATGCTTGTGCTATATATGAACGAAATTGGTCGAGACAGTATTCGACCTCGCGACCACTGGATTACTATCCCAGCGCGCTAACCGTTATCGACCCATCTATTATAAATTAATTAATTAACAATTAGTATTGACAATTATAATCAATTTTAAATTAACATAATTGATTAATTAATTATGTAAATATATACAAAAAGTAATGACAATTCTGTACATATTAAACTTTGATCTTTACGAAGACTCATGATTGAATGAAGATTTATATTGGATTATGATCGAGTACTGATTTACACATTTTTTAAGATTGACAAGATAAGAATGTAGGTATTGAGTTCGTGTCATGGGTATCCCTGCAAGTCTCCAGAATTTAGTAACTTGGTATTTGACAGTATCTGTGTATAAGAATAACTAGATTTAGATTCACTGATATAAAAATGAATGTTTAATTATTATGTATGTCTTCACCAAGTATTGTCCATCGTTAAACTTTGTTATAAACTAATCTTTTATTATTATATTATGTCTTCTTCAATGAATTTTCGTCGTCAAACTTTGTTAGAAACTAATATTTAATTATTATATATGTCTTCACCAAGTATTGTCCGTCGACAAACTTTGCTATAAACCAATATTTAATTATTATGTTTGCCTTCACCAAGTATTGTCCGTCGACAAATTGGCTTTTTGACTTTCACTATTCTAATATATTTATGTTCGTTTACAATGGTTTACAATGCTTTCAATATCATAAATCTACCAACTCTTCTTTTTCCCGTTTTTTCTATTATAATTTATGTTCATCAAGACAGAATGTAGAGCATTCATGTTAAGCAGAAATTGTTCGTAGTTCGTTTTAGTAAGAATATATTACCAAGGATAGATAAAAATGTTTTCTTTTGCATATTTCTTGTATTTTTTTTTACTGCATTTAATTCCCTAGTGTGTAATATTTCATTTTGCCATATAAATTATTATTCACTTTGTACAAAAGTTTTTATTTATCACACTTTAGTGCATTGCTAATAACAAATGCATAATAATTTAATGCAACGAAGACTAATGTATTCTTGCACTTAACCAATTTGTACATCACATGCAACTCTCATATATTTCAAAAAATATTTTTTTACACTCCTACACTCGCATATGCAAAGTCGAGTTATTCATTTTTTACAAAATATAACGCGACAATGCACGCGAATCAAATTATATATAATATTTTCAAATTACGATCCAATATATTATGCAAATGGATTGGAATGCAATATTTAGCATCTAATGATATATTTAGCTGATAATGATAGCGCCATTTAATGATACATCATTTCAAGGACACTTGTTTTAACATTGGCTCAACGAAACAAAGAATAATTGTCGAGAAGAGAAGTAATTTGCACGTATACCAAAGAAGCAAAAAGTCAAATTGCCTCTCTGCACACTCGGTAGCCTGGTTCAAGATATTTGGCGATATTTATACTCTTTATTGATTTACTGAATATGCCAAAACTCTGAGCTTCACGTATGTCATAACTTGTTAAAGTAGGGTATAATTGAAGGATTGTTAACTGCGAGCAAACTCGTTTTTTGTGTGTTTTCAAAATACTTATCATTACTGAATGAAAAAGAGACAGATACAAACATACAATTGTTCATTCCACGTCCATCTTGGGATAATGTATGCTATATGTTTTCTGAATAAAATAAAATAAAAATAATATAAAATAAGTAGAAATAACAGAACCGACAAGAGAGAACTCATTATTCTATGTACATACTTGGTAAAAAATGAATATCTATCTTCTGCTATGTATATAATGTTTTTAGATACATTATTAACGATTGTTTTGAACAAAATATAAAAGGCGTTTTCAGACAAATGATGTGCATTTTTTTACTATTATTTACTATTCTTTTTGTTTGACCATCAACTTCAGATTGTTTTTACAAAATAACTATATTTGATTATCTACACCACACTGTTGTTTTGTACACAACTCTTAAAATTGCAAGTACCTAAGGAAAATTTGTTGTTGCTATTGAAATTTCTAATAGTCTGATCAAAGGAAAGTTAAGAGCAGGTATAAAATAGACGTAAAGTTCCAAAATCCGGCCTCTGGTATAATCTAAACCACGGAAAGCAAAGGTGTGTTTACACTAACAACTATCCTTAGTTTCTAAATAAAATATCCCGTGTAATCTCAAAGGAATTTTAAATTATAATTCATTCACCTTTTAGTTGTACTTTAAATTAGTCAAAAAGTTAGAATTACAAGCATGCCAAAACATTACACAATTTAATGGTCCTAGGTATTATTATAGAAACACTATTTTGCTCTCTCTCATATTATTTGACTAATATTTTATAAAATTTCAAAGATACACTAGAGCTAGAGATGTTCGAGGTAATTCCTTTGGACCCATTGGACATGCGGACTTTTAAACTTCAATACGTTCTACCACAGATGTCATGCTCTTCTATCTTCACTTTAAGCATACGCAGAGGATTATGTCAACTTACCTAATCTAACCTAATTTAACTCATTAGTGTAATGATTACTTCATTGGTACCCTATTTTTATCATACACATACAACATCACGTCATGTCCCTTAAGAAATAGGCAGTGAGAACGCTATTTTTTTCTTCTTGACCAGCATCCATCACCTTGTTTTCATTCATCTTCTTCCTACATGTATGTCTACTGTGCAAGATTATTACATTCCTGTCTTTCAGAATATCGTTCACGTGATCGAGCCATCCTTTAATTCGACGACCCGGTTCTCTCGTTCCATTCCTGTTCCCTCCATTTTAATGTGAACAAACTATCGATGAGATCTAATATTTTTCATCAATGGTTCGTTGTTCGTTCTTACAACACACTCTCTTTTTAGCATTTCAAATGCAATATTTACAATGTTTTAAAACTTCTTCTTCTTCAGCCTTCCTTCGTCCTGTAATGGACACAGACATCCCCCGGAGACCTCCACAGTTCCTTATCTTGCCACTTGTTCAATATCATCAGACCACCGTGTTTGAGGCCTTCTAACACTTCTTTTGTCCGTTCTAGGTACTTTCTTAGTCCGGTACTTTCTTACTCCGGCGACATTATCTGCCCAGCTCCACTTCTGGTTGGCAACCTTTTGGACAACGTCGGTTATTTTGATTTTCTCTCTTATCCACAAGTCAATTTTTATATCGCTTAACGATTACCCAGCATTCTCCTTGCCAGGGCTCTTTGTGTTACTGCTAAATTAGATTTCTGAACATTCATCCATAATTAATAAACTCAAATAAACCCTAACTAATAGCAAATCAAATTGAATCAAGTTTATTTTCAACGTTAATTTTAAAATTAATGAGTTTTTCTAAAATTCTGCATGAGATCAATCGTTATCATCCACCAAAAATATGTTGGGTGGTAGTTCAAACAGGAAGCGAAATAAAGTTCACGTTGTTACCTGCAATGAAAATTACTTCTTATTATTTTTCAGGGTAGCGGTTTTTTTCTGGTCACGTATTCATTACGATTATTAATTTTCCAATTACTTCATTAGCACGTACGTAGTGATATTCGGTGCGACGCAGTTAGTGAAATCGTAATAATAAAAAGTGATATAAAAAGTCGGGCCGGGTGTGAGTGTCGCGCTGTTTAATAACGAGGAAAATCTCTCATTAAAAACAAATTTGCCGGGAACGCGAGGGAGCGACACTAAAACACGCGGAATGAATCCCGGCTAATGTAGTCGGTACCTAGGCAACGACCCGGCCTAGTCTGTAATGGTCTTCGCCTACCACTACAGACTACATACTGACTCCCAACCGACACCTTATTGCCAATGCAATTGTATATACTACACACTATTTTAACACTACAATGAAATGATGTATACCCACTTCATTAATGATGATACTACAGATTGACCTCCTAACTGTACATTGATGTACATACATCATTAATGAAATACGAAAACGCAACATCCTAGACTGTAATGACCATCGCCTATCACTTCAGACTGACTTCCTAATCGACAGCTTATTGCCTCTGTAATATTTCATACCACACACTATGTCATAACTACTATAACCACTTTATTTGAGAGATATACAAATACAAATTGTCAATCCGTTGTACGAGACACACGCCAATAACTGTTATAGAACTTCTTCTTCACCCTGGCCATTTATTTCCATTATGTGGGGTCGGCCCTCTTCGTCCTCGTTCGCCTTTCTTCCTTTCTTTCATCTTTCGCTCCTGTGCGTCTCCTTCGCGCAAATCTACCTCCCGCAACTCTCTTTTGATGGTGTAGTGCCAGTAGTCTTCTATCCTGCACTGGATGTCCATCGCTCTGCGTATCATATTGCCCTCTGGTTGCCTTATGACAAGTTCATACCTTCCTCGGACGTGGACATGGACACACTCTGTCCATCATAGTCACGCCCCTCGCCCATCTAGCATTCTCATTTCCGCTGTGTGGATTCTCTGTTGGTGGCTCTTCTTCAGAGCCCAACACTTTTTATTTTGATAGGCATTCTACGATCACAGAGTACGGGACACAACGACCTCCACTTCATCCATCCTGTGTTAATACGATGGTATAACTGTGATATAACTATAATAGAACTTATATATCTTTAAATTCAACCATAAACCAAGTCCTAACTTCATAAAATGTATACCAACACAAACAACACTTAGATATTTTTCAAAACTCACATTACGAATGTACGTACACATCACATTAACAATATGTATTTAAGGATCAATCCAAAGATTTAATTCAACCAACCACCTTAAATTTGTCACAAACTCCACAATCTCCCATAAACAATACATGTCTCACTAAATATACAAAATCAAATGACAAATTATTGCTGAGTGTGGACGATATTAAATCTTTTTCAAAAATACGAATAAAATAGGCATAGCTAATGCATATTCAAAGGAATTTAATTTTACATTCGAGCTGACTCCACGCTCGACTCTTTTCGACATTCTTCTTTATGAGCCAATTCCATCAGCGGTGATCTCCTCCACAAAGAAATATTTTTTAAATGCAGAAGATTCCCTTCCATAAATCTTAATGACTTGGTCAAACTTCACAAACGTTCCGGTGGCCTTCGCAACTACGGAGAGTTCAAAAAGTAATTTGCGGAATAACTATGTTTCCTCGCCCGAGGGTCGTTTCCGACCACACCGACTTTAAATACACTCCACAAATTGCTCCTTCCTTTTCTACCCTGATCACACTAGGTGACAATCTTGATAAGTTCTTCCGCTCTATTTGGGAAATTAGAGAGTACGACAAGTTTTTTGATAGTTCTTCACCGCCAGAAGACCATTTAGGTTTTATGCCTCGGCACCATTTTATGATGATTAGTTCCCTGGTTTATGGTTTTCATACTTTTGCACTACACTGAATAACATTACTGTTGTATAAAAATATTTATGTCCTTCATTATTTCGAGGGACACGTGTTGCCAGGTTCTTATTATTATATGTCGATATTAATTTTTAAATGGCCATCTTTGGAACTTGTAGAGCGGATGCGAGTTGTAAATTAAAAAAATATTCTTATTAACATCCCCACGATTTCGCTGTTTTCTATTTTTGAACTCTTTTGGTAACTTTTTCTTTGATTGTATAGTAATAATAGAAAATATACTGAATAAAATTTAAAAAAGTCAAAATTCGTAATAAATATTTGTACAGCGGAATAGACAGTACAAAAACAGAAAAACAATGGCGTCGTATATTATTTATTGATGATAAATATAATAGAATATTAGCAAAAGATTTGCCAACAGATATAAAACCGGCTTTTTATACTAACAATAACATGGGTAACATATTACGTAACAACATAGATAAAACTCCATTGCTAAATAACTCGGGTGTATATAGACTAAACTGTGGGGATTGTCCATCATTTTATATTGGCAAAACAGCACGTAAGTTTGACATAAGGATAAAAGAATATATAACAATTTTTCTGAATTCGCCAACCACCTTATAAGTACAAACCACACATTTAACAAAGATACAAATGTAAAAATTCTGCATATACATAAAGAGGGATTAAAACTAGATAATCTGGAAGCCCTAGAAATTAGGAAGGCTCTGAACAGAAATAATAAAATTATAAATAATCAAACAATTTTGAATAATTCACCGCTTCTCAATATGTTTCCACTAGCTCGCCATAACGGTAATCCTTACTCCTCCCCATCCCCTTCGTCTTCCGCGTTACCACCCACTACATAATATCGCACACGTTCGTTCATTTTTTTAATAATAATTTAGTACAAGTCTGTCCTGAGGAGGGAGCGGTCAGCTCCGAAAACCGGTTAGACAACAAGTATTCACAGTGGTTAAAACAAAAAATATATTTGTACCAAATTTCAATTTGCGAAAATCTTTTGATAACCCTTAATAACGCTGTAGCAGCTAACTTGAGATGAAGAGGCTGGCGGATAACAGAAATGGAAAGCTTCGTGCAAACCAATTCTATAATTAAATTATGTAGTTGGGTAATTTCGGAGTGTTTCGATGTGTTAAAAATATAGGCAGCATAAATTTGTCATTAATTTTTTTTTTTTATAAAAAAGTTTGAAAAACTCTTGGGATATTATATTTGTCTATATTTATACGAATTTTCAGCGTTCTAGCTTTTATGGTTTCTGAAATAAATGGAAAAATAAAATAAATATTCAAATGTTGATAACCCCTGACTGAAGCAAAAGTTCTAAATTCTGTGTATAAAAGTTTTGTAGACCTAAAATTCTCTCTGATTTCTGAAATTTTGGGCTATGTGCATCAAACGGATCAAAAATTATATGGAGGGGGAGGGAACTCGGAAACACCGCAAGTTTCTAAAACCATAAAAATGTATCTTGGCTTGCAACTATGTCGATCTGCTAAGATAAATAAATTCTCTTGAACAAATCTACAGTTGGACTACATATGCACTTTTAATTTATTGAAGGGTACCAAAACTATAACATACCTGACTGCTATCTCCAAGTTCCTTAGCGTCACATTCATGTTTCATACGTACCTACCCTATGATAAAGCCAATGCTAGGTAAAAGCATTTCAGATCATTTTTCATCCCCTTTTGAGTCAAAGCGGAGAATGTTTTGACTCCACTTATCGACTTGGAACGATTTATTTCACCAACTGAAAATCGAGAATATCCTGAATCCAAATTGAAAAATCCATTTGATATGACTTACGTACAAAACAGTACTGACTCATACCTATGTATTGGCCTACCTTGATATTATTAAATATTTCTAAAGGAAATAATACTTTTTTATATACAATTTTGAATTATTGGTATAAATATTATTGTATTGAGTCGTTGAAATTGTGTATTCATTATTTATTTGAGGAATAAAATCCTTTTAAAAAGTAAATATAACGAAATAATTTCACGTGACGTGACTAGCACAAACTAGTCGTGTTTTAGTATGTTTATAGTCGTGTTTACAGTACGCGTAAAATTTCACAAGCTATGACAATAGTTTTTAATATTTAAAACTAAAAACAATTACTTTATCTCTAGGCTGGAAAAGCCTGGTTGATTGGAAAATTGGCATCATATTAGGCGGAAACTCAATTGTTCATGTTACTTATTTTCTCAGACGGTTGACTGGAAGAAATTGACTCAAGGAATCAATCCCACCATTTTTTCAATGCAGTATTATTTGTAGGTATATAGGTACAAAATATGATAAATAAATAAATGCATACATACATACATACATACCATCACGCCATGTCCCTTACGGGGTAGGCAGAGAGAACCGAACGCCACTTACTTCTATCTTGACATACATTCATCGCTTCGACAGCATTCATACATCGTCTTATACATGTTCGTCTGTTGTTCACGCTTCTAACATTTCCGTCTTTCAAAATACCGTTCACATGGACGTGCCATCCCTTCCTTGGGCGGCCCCGACCTCTCATTCCATTCCTGTCCGCAATGTATATTTTCTTCGTCAGGTGTTCCTCATTCATTCTCCCCATGTGGCCAAACCATCTCAATGTGTTCACTTTCATTCTATTTATAACATCTGTCTTTATCCTACATTCTTTCCTTATGTCCTCATTTCTGACTCTGTCATACATCGTTCTATTACAGACTCTTCTTAGCGATCTCATTTCAACTGCATTTATTCTACTTTCATGCGACTTCTGCCATGTCCAGGTTTCACTTGCATAGGTTGGCACTAAGGTAGCATTATGAATGGCAACTCATAAGTGGTTTCATAACTGGTTGGTCATAATGGTCATTCATAACTGGTTTCAGTGCTCCATTCACTCTGTTTCCTGCCATAACTCTTCTTTCGATCTCCTTATCAATCCGTCCATTCCGTTGAAACATGCTTCCCAGATAGACATATTCGTATTTTAAATAAATAAAAAATAGCAATATATCCGCCACTTACGCAGAAAACTTCAACGACTTCCAAATTGAATTAAGAATTAATTTAAATTTAATTGAACATTATGTAAACGTAAAGATTTACACATCGCGATTCATAATGTGTGGCAACAGTGTAAAAGGGTACTTAATCAAATTTTGTCTAATTTGTGGTTATGAATTACGTTTATCATCCAACCCCGTGTTCTATAAATATAATTTATTATTTTAATACAAATTTATAGTCTTTAACGAATGTGACCTGTTCAGGTTTTTATCCAGATTATTTCAGTCTTTTTAAATTAAATTTATTTTTAGGATTATCCTTTCAACTCAAATATCGACCGTCCCTTTTTATTTGTTTTTGCACCTGCTTGTTTAAAAGCTTAACATAAAATGTAAAATTAATATTCTTTTTATGACACGCACTTATGTTTTCAGGATAATATTATATTAGTTTATATAATAACGCAAAGTATATTTTGAACATTGTAATTTAATACATTTTTGATCTAAGGCACCGTATTCGAATAGTGCTTCCACTCATCTATTATCATCGTTTTCGTGTGTCCCGTAAGAGCCGGGTAATCGAAAATACAACAGGCTACAATAACATCTCACATAGTTCAGCATTAAAGCTTACCACCCATTGTGAATGCAGCCTTTTTAGTTGAGACGAGATTTGTGTGTGGGTATACACGCACGTTTCGTGCTTTCTTTTGTACCCTACATTATGGGAAATGTCGTGATCGTTACATGGTACTGATAAATATTATCTATCCACTATCCGCTATGATTTTTTCCTCCACACTACCCCAAGAGGGAGTAATGAATTCGCTGTTTTTAAGGTTATTTTTTTATTGCAGATTATCCTGCTAATATAGGTTCATTGCAGATTATCAATCCGTATCATGCTTGATTGTATTATGAAAGTTTCATCACAATGTATCTGTGTGTGCTGTGTACTATGTAGGTACCTACGGCGTGTTTATTCTACTATATCGATTAATTGAATGAGTTCTTATTTAATTCTTTTCAAATTTTGCAAATTTGTACTTTTAATACTCGCTTAGACCCCATTAGATTTTAAACAATATCTGGAAAGGCATGTCTGGTCAAACAGTTGAACAAAACCTCATCATGGCCCATATTTTTTTTTTTTTTTAAAAGAAAAATGAATATGTTAAACAAGTCCTTGTTAAACAAGTACATATACATCTTCCTACGTTCCCTAAACTAAGCATAAATGCTTGTCCTATAGGTGAACGAGATCGGTCGAGGCAAGATTCGAACTCGCGACCACTGGATTACTAACCCAGCGCGCTAACCGCTCTGCCATCCACCCACCCATCATATAATGGATATATTTATCCTATGGAGTTCTCTATTATCTCAAGATTTTATAGAACTCCATAAGATAATTATATCATGATATGGGTTATCATGGTGGTTTCGATTGCACCGTTTGACCGTACTTGCCCCCCTGATCAGAAAATTTGAGTTTTTTATTTTCAAATTATTAAAAAAGCACAACGCTTTCATTAAATGGTATTGAAGAATTATCAAGTTTTCATAATGAAATATTTAAATAAAAAAAATTAACAAAGTAATTTCATGATAATAGTGTGGTAAAAAATAAAAATAAAAATTATAACTATTTTTTTTTATTTCCATATAAGAATCTTACACGTAAATTGTAAAAAGTTTAAAAAAAATAAAATACAACATGGATCACTAATTTTAACTATTCAGTATAATAATTCAGAAAATATAATAAATCTAATTCAGATGGGTCGATGGCAGAGCGGTTAGCGCGCTGGGCTAGTAATCCAGTGATCGCGAGTTCGAATCCTGCCTCGACCGATTTCGTTCTCGTATAGCACAAGCATTTTTGCTTATTTTAGGGAACAAAGGTAGAAGGATGTGTACGTGTGTAATAGGACATATTCATTTTTTATTAAAAAAAAAAATGGAAAAATAACATTCTCGGTCAACTACATACATATATATTAATTAAGTACTTGTGTATAAATACCTCTATCTTTATTGCGTTATATGTATTCGCATTTTATAAAAAAAATATGTAGTTATTTTGTATTTTTTGTAAATTACCTCTGGGAAATGGTTAGATGGTATGTAGGTACGTTGTGTGTAAGGGCAAGAAATAACGATGCTCTGAAAATGTTTATATAGAATTTTCTAGTGTTATTTTTCAAGGGTTGGAGCGGGCTCCTGTAAAGAGTCCATGCATCATCCACCCCTCATGGAATTTCTCCAAACCTCCGTACCGACTACCTTCATACATTTAGACCTCTCTTTATTCCCTTCTCCGTCACCTGATATTTCACCATTCATCTCTCCATATAGGGGGAGACTCATCCCTTCCAACATTCAACTCTTTGTAAGAACTTTGCTCAGACTGTGCGGGAACATCGTTGCACTAGTATTGTGGGAAATACCATCAATCTTGCGCCGTCTTCAACTGCCGCTACCGCGTGACAATGAGTCTTGGACTGTTTCAACAACTTTACAATTCAAGTGGATGTTTGAGATGCTGCGAAGGTACTTTGTATTAATGAAATGTTATAAAAAATATAAGACAACACTAGCAGCATCTGGCATTTCAAAAGAACAACTTTAAGAAAATATTTATTTACTTATTTCAATAAATTTATCCTAACAAATAAATCTGTATGTTTAAACTATTATTACTGAATTCTTACAAATATTTTTTTGTTTTCAGCAGTTTGAGTACTTTATGTCGAACTTTTTTGACATTAAGTATCTTGTAATACATATATTTTAGAATACTATAATTGGCAATATAAAAAATATCATAGCATTTTGTATAAATATTTCTTGTTTGCTGTTGTATTCTATAAAATAAATAAAATAATTAACATAAAATGCATAATATATATGTAAAATTATACATGTATCATTAATCTTGCATTGAAATTAAAACGTCAGTTTTAACTTACATGAAAATGCAAAAGCTTACGTTCCATTGTATTGGTTTTGAATGGATCCTATGTATATATATACTGAATACTAAATAACATTTAGTTTATTTTTTTCTCGGTGTACATATTAATCATATTAATATGTACACCATATTAATCCTTTTTTTAATATTTAATTTTAATAAAATAATATCCAAAAATCTGAATTCCTTATTTTTTCAATATTTTCTTACGGTGTACCAATCGACCGTTTTAATGCTTTTTTTTATAATAATATTAATAATAAAGACATCCAAGCACCCAGCGCAAGTGGCGAGTTTATTGCCATATGGCAATTTCCTCAAACCAACCAGTGTTTCCAACTCAGAGAAGCAATATTTGCGTGAGAATAGAATTTAAATAAATTTCTCCTCTGCTGAGAATCGAACCCTGGACGCCCGCACAGAAACCAAACGGCTTACCAACTGTGCCACGGCGGTCGGCAATATACTATTCATTATCGTACAAATATCCATTTCGTCCAATTCAAAGGCAGTCCAGAGAAGCAATATTTGCGTAAGAAGATTATTTAATTAAATAAATAAATTTCTCCTCTGCTGGGGATCGAACCCAGGACTCCCGCACAGAAGCCAAACGGCTTACAACTATGCCATGGCGGTCAGCACTATATAACTTTGAATAAAAAAATATTCGATGTGGTTTTCACACTGAGAAAAAAATGTTTAATTACTATAATATTTAGGTACCAATTCTAAGTATATATTTAATTCTAAGTATATTTAGGTACCAATTCTAAGTAGGTATATTAAGTACCAATTCTAAGTATATTTAGGTACCAATTCTAAGTAGGTATATTAAGTACCAATTCTAAGTATATTTAGGTACCAATTCGAAGTATATTAAGATACCAATTCTAAGTATATTTAGGTACCAATTCTAAGTATATTTAGGTACCAAATCTTGATTCAATCAGTATTTATTCGTATTTCTTTCGTTGTAAGTAATTTTTCGTAATTTCAATATACCTCGCGTCAGTTTTCCCTGCATGTTGCCAGTATCTATATAGTCTGGTGTACTGGAAATTTCCCGGCAATATTTACCGTAAGTATAAGACGAAACGGGCACGGCGATGGACCAATCTACTAAATTATTTACAAAACAACTTTGCCGGTTCCCAACCACCACCTCTATCTCACCCCTCACCCCTCACCACACATCCAACTGCCCTTACGGCAAAGCGATAGAAAACTGCTGGCCATATTTTATTTGTCGAACATTGACAGTTGCTCTGTATATATGTAGGTATTACCCGCGTCCAATGACGAACGAGCCACGATAACTTTTAAGGGGGCATATAAACCTATAATAAACACCCCAATTTCAAATCAAATTCCTCAAATATTTTAAACAGTGTGTTTCTAAAAAAAATACCATGAGTGTATTCAATATTTCTCTAGTGAATGTTAGTCACACAATTTTAAAATTCAGGCTGAATTCCCCTAGAAATAATATTAAAAATATCCTCTTTTACAGCATTTTTTTTAAATTACTCCAAAACTATATGTAGTAGAGAAATAAATCTTGTATGCTAAAAGAGTGCATAAAATCAAAGTGAATGACCGATAAAGATTTTTCATTTCAAGTAAGGTTTGTTCTTAAATTGCGAAAAATCAACAAATTTTGGATTCCAGATAATTTAAATCACGTATAAACCTTTTTTAACGCACGCGGTAGTTACCCTTACTAACGCGTAACTTCATAGTGTATTAGGCGGTTTTAATATATCTTGTTTTTAGTGACTAGATTTAGCGTTATATGTCCTCTTAAGCTAGATTTTTAGCCCTTAAATAAAAAAATAACATGTTTTCTTTGGGTAATTTCTTCCTTTATTTTGTATTCACAGCGTAATGGAGCACAAGTTAATATTTCTAATTGAACAGGTTCAAATTTACGATACAGTTTCCGTATTTCCTCCCTCTGGGGAGATACATAGATTAATATACATAAGTGATAAGAGTAAGTTTTTTTCTAATGCGTGTTGGTGAATTGATTTTATTGTAAAAATTAACTATATTTTGTTTACACCACGTATTGATTGAATTTGCGACCGGTTTCGGAGCTAACCGTTCCCTCCTCAGGCAGAATTTCAACTAAACGCAGAATGTGACTGTGTGCTTAAAATAAGGCTATGTATTAAGATGTTGGTGGGAAGTCATTAGGGACGGGTCTTATGTAGAATGGCTTTGATTAGTAAAATTGATGGAAAAGGGAAACATATTTAAAAGCGGGCTGTAAGTTAAATTTCCTTTATTATTTATTATATTTCTTTTTGAATATGTTGCTTTTTTAATTTCAAGTTACTCTTAATTATCTAAGCGTAAACCTACTTTATTAATGTGTAGAACTTTTGTACCTGATTGAATATTAAATTGGTGGTCATTAAGTATTAAGTTAAAAAAATATAGTCAATTTTTGTTAAAATGTACCACAAAGATAAAAACACGATATTTGATAATGATTTTATAGTGATTAAATGTGTTGTAGAATAGGAAATTACCTCACGTTGATATCTTATGTAGCAAGAAAAACGTATTTTAATAGAAAATATAGTAACATTGTATTCAAAGTTGAAACAAAATATTATATTTGATTTGTTTGCACAAAAAAAATGTTTATCATAAGAACTTGCTCCAAATTTAATTCATACTGTGGAAATAGATACATTTTTTTCTGAACCTTTAAGGGTATTTAAGCGATGTCTACAAAGTAATTGAACAATGTAATAAACTTATTTCTTCATAATGTATGTACGTGTGTGTGTGTGTGTGTGTGTCTGTGTGTGGGGGGGGGGTGTATGCGTCTGCATGTATGTAGGTATGTATGTGAATATGTGAATATGTAAATATTATGATAATCATTATCTTTTAATCCTTTTCTAATTCCTTTTGATTCAGATTCACCATCATTCGTGGTATATTAATAAGTTCTCTAAAATTTGTGTTACATTTTCTGGTCTTTATGTGGGTAATTAATTGTCTTATTTAATTTACTTTGTAATATTGTGACTGTTTGTTACCTTAAATAATTAATTATATATTCATTTTTCTATATTTACCAACCTATAGTGGAGAGTTATAATTTTACGTTTTTTTTTATTTTATATTATTATTATTATGAAATAAAATGTTTGTTTTTGTCGTTTTGAACTCCTTTGTTTGTCTGCACGAAAAAATAATAAAAAAGAGAATATACGTTATATGTTTATGCTTTATAACCCTAGCGACAGGTCCCCGCCGCTCCGGGCAAAAAGACAAATGAATCAGCCAGCGAAATGTCAAATGTCAAATCCGCCACGTAGTGAGACATGAACGATGAATTACTAAAACTCCACTGACAAACTAGGTACATAGCTAGGCAGGTTACTTGGAAATAGGTAAGATGTACCTACCCATACTGTCCTTTCCGACATCTGAAGCATTATGTTTGACAAGGGAACGTATGTCCTTTTCTGGTAATTTCTTCTCCGTCCATTCTTCCCCTACCAGAGACGAATATAAAGAAGAAAACGGATTACTGATGCGTCGCCTTGTCCCGATAATTACCTCGAATAAAGAGCTTTTTTGCAGTTTTCTTTTATGTATGTGCTTATAATACAATGAAATAATTTATTTAATCGTTTACAGCATATACCTATTGCCCTTTACAAACATACTTAAAAAACATATATCGAAAACAAAATCACAGAAAATAGTACAATTAAACTAAGGTACGTAAAAAATGGAAAAACTTATCAACATAGTAAAACAAAAAAAAAATAATAATCAATAACATAAATGAATTAAAATCTTCTTTCCTTTCCATTAAATTGCATATCTTTGTACATATACATATACAAACCATAAAAATCACATATTTTATTGGAGGGTATGTCTTTGAATTTTTTTTAATAAAGTGTCCTTATAGTGCTCAATAGAATGGAAAAATACATCAGTCAGATAACCCAATCGGTGAATTATATTAATTGGTGAGTTACGCAAATAATTAGTGTTGGACATCTTACATAAGAATTAATACTTTGGCGGGTATTCCTTGTTGGAATATGGTAATGTATCTGACTAACGAGGTAAGAGGAGCTAAAGTAGTTATTGATTTTCTTATAGAGGAGCATGAGATCAGATAGAATTAGTGTTGGACATCTTACATAGGAATGTTATACTGTGGCGGGTATTCCTTGTTGGAATATGGTAATGTATCTGACTAACGAGGTAAGAGGAGCTAAAGTAGTTATTGATTTTCTTATAGAGGAGCATGAGATCAGATAGAATTAGTGTTGGACATCTTACATAGGAATGTTATACTGTGGCGGGTATTCCTTGTTGGAATATGGTAATGTATCTGACTAACGAGGTAAGAGGAGCTAAAGTAGTTATTGATTTTCTTATAGAGGAGCATGAGATCAGATAGAATTAGTGTTGGACATCTTACATAGGAATGTTATACTGTGGCGGGTATTCCTTGTTGGAATATGGTAATGTATCTGACTAACGAGGTAAGAGGAGCTAAAGTAGTTATTGATTTTCTTATAGAGGAGCATGAGATCAGATAGAATTAGTGTTGGACATCTTACATAGGAATGTTATACTGTGGCGGGTATTCCTTGTTGGAATATGGTAATGTATCTGACTAACGAGGTAAGAGGAGCTAAAGTAGTTATTGATTTTCTTATAGAGGAGCATGAGATCAGATAGAATTAGTGTTGGACATCTTACATAGGAATGTTATACTGTGGCGGGTATTCCTTGTTGGAATATGGTAATGTATCTGACTAACGAGGTAAGAGGAGCTAAAGTAGTTATTGATTTTCTTATAGAGGAGCATGAGATCAGATAGAATTAGTGTTGGACATCTTACATAGGAATGTTATACTGTGGCGGGTATTCCTTGTTGGAATATGGTAATGTATCTGACTAACGAGGTAAGAGGAGCTAAAGTAGTATTGATTTTCTTATAGAGGAGCATGAGATCAGATAGAATTAGTGTTGGACATCTTACATAGGAATGTTATACTGTGGCGGGTATTCCTTGTTGGAATATGGTAATGTATCTGACTAACGAGGTAAGAGGAGCTAAAGTAGTTATTGATTTTCTTATAGAGGAGCATGAGATCAGATAGAATTAGTGTTGGACATCTTACATAGGAATGTTATACTTTGGCGGGTATTCCTTGTTGGAATATGGTAATGTATCTGACTAACGAGGTAAGAGGAGCTAAAGTAGCTATTGATTGTAATATAATATAATATCATTATTATAGATAATAATAATATTAATATAGTTATTTTCCAACGTAATTATGTTAAATTTGTTTGTGGAGAATAAGGGGTCTTACTTACTTAGGTACTTACTCAGCCTCTTCTTGAGTCCAGTATTGGACAAAGGCCTCCCGCTTGTACTTCCACTGGTCTCTATCCTGTGCCATTCTTCGCCATTCTGGACCTGCCACTTTTTTGATGTCATCGGACCATCTGGTCTGGGGCGTTCCCACGCTTCTGCTTCCTGTTGTTGGCCTCAAGTCCATCACAATTTTTGTCCATCGTCCATCTGACATCCTAGATACATGACCCGCCCAACTCTACTTTAACTCCGCTATTCTTTTGGCCACATCCGCTACTCCTGTGTTCTGTAGCGGATGTGGCCAATTATCCAATGTGGCCTCCATTCATTAGTTTTGTGGTCCCTTAGTGAGATATTCAACATTCTTCTTTCCATCGCTCATTGTGTCACTCTTAGCTTTTCCATCATTTTCTTAGTAAATGCGGATGTTTCAAAGCCGTAAGTGAGCACAGGGAGTACACAAGCGTCAAAAACTTTTTTCTTTAAGTGGATTGGGATATTTGTAGATTTAAGAACATTTGATAATTTGCTGAACGCAGCCCATCCTAGACCTCTTCTTCTTTCTAGTTCAACTTCTAAATTATATCTTCCCAGTTTCACGGTGTGACCGAGGTAGACATATGACTCTACTCTGCCAATATCTTGACCATCAATTTTTATGGATTCTGAACCTATAGAGGACATCATTTTTGTCTTATTAATGTTCATTTTTAGTCCCACTCTAATGCATTGATTCTTGAGGTCTGTTAACATTAATTTAATTTCTTGCTCTGTATTGGCAAACAGGACAATGTTATCAGCGAAGGGCAATGTCATAAGGGGTCTAGTTTGAGCTAATTCTGATATTGACTTGTCACAAAATAGTTGTAAAATACTATAACTTATCAATTATTATTAATTGTAGGTATATGTTTATCACTCATTTATACAAATGTATATATTTTGTTGTGTTTGCTTACTTCTATTACTTTTCTTAACTTTTGATCCGCTCAATTTACAGGGCCCAAAATTTCAGAATAAATAAACAGTTATGGGCCTACAACAATTTTATACTCAGAATTTTAATTTTTGTTTCAGTCAGGGTTTATCAACTTTTTAATTATTGGTTTATTTTTCCATATATCTCAGAAACCATAAAAGCTAGAACGCTGAAAATTGGTAAAAACATAGACAAATACGAAATCTAAAATTTTTTTTTTCAAAATAATTCCAGGGTTTCTTAAACATTTTTTGTTAAGAAAAATATTTTTTTTTGATAAATTTATGAGTTTAAGTGCCTATATTTCCAATTTTTTTTAAAATATCGAAAAAAGCCGAAACATCTCAACTAGATAATTTAATTTTCTATAAAAAAATTAACATTGTATTAGCACATCACAATTTTTTTTAACAATTTTTATAAAAATTGAATTTAGTGACGACATTGCTTCATACAATTTGTATGGCAGTCGCCTATACACGATATGTAAGAAGACTTAATAGTTTGATAGGTACTTATCTCCAAACATACATACAGAACCATCATGCTGTTTTCATATTCCGGGTAGGAATAGAGGACTGACCTCCATACTGTCCTATCTTGACATACATACCAACATGTGTTAAAATTTTCAATAATTTGGATTTATGGGTTTATAGTTTGATTCTTATTCTTCAACTATACATACTATCGCTATCGACAGTTGGATCTCATGTGTTACATGCAACTAGTTTTACTGTGTAGGTTTTTCTGTCATGGAAAATTTTAGACATAAAAAAAACTCGGAATTTTAAGTACTATACGAATACATAATATATTTATTATACAGTGTACCTGAAAATATTGTATGAGTTTATTGTATTGTTTTTAAACATTCAAAGTTAAATAAAACACTCTTTATTAATATATTTTTTTCGGTCTGGTTAGCATTGTACCCGCCAATTGTTAACAAGTTGGTAAAATAAGGAATTGGTAATCTCTCACTCTCTCTCTGAAGAATCCTACAACTCTCCCTAGAGTATTGTAGTAACATGATCCCTTAATTTGCATTTAGATAGAATTATAATTGGCTAACTTTCTGTACAACTTAGTCAGTGTTGACTCCTGTATACTTGAGTGACATCTTGGTAGCAAGAAATCAATCTGCCGACACATCTTCAAACTTTATTAATTGACGCTTCAACTTTGCATAATATTTCACACAGATTTGAATCAATAAAGGTGATGATTTTCCACGAGTTACATATATATAAGTGAATATAACTTGAACTTTTCCAATGACAATAGAATGTACAATATAATAAACAAATTAGAAACAGCACAAAGAGGTTTTATCATAATAATATTAGTAGTTAATTCCTATTGAAGTTATTGGTTTTTAAATCTATTTTGTTTATAATTCAACAATATATTCATAATATGCTCATCATGTCGCTTTTTCAGTAAAACATTCTTAAGTTTATAATTAGTAAAACAAAAAATGTATTTTATCAATATCTATCTTTTTTGTCGATTTCAGATGATTTTAGAGTCTGGACCATTTTAGAGTCTGAACCATTTTAGAGTCTGAACCATTTTTTTTTTCACCCTTTTCTTCAAATTCACTTGTCTGTCTGTACTGGAATTTTGCAATCGATTTTTAACTAAATCAATTTTTAGCTGAACCTCGAACATCAACCAGAGAACGGATAAGACCTGGCAAACGAAAAATGGACAACGATTTTGAACTATGCACTTGGAATGTGAGATCCCTTTACAGACCAGCTGCACTACGATTATTGACAGAACAATTAACAAAGTATAAAGCAGACATAACAGCATTACAGGAAATTAGATGGTTGGGGAGGGGAGTTATTGAAAGAAGAGAGCATAATATATACTATAGCTGTCATGATAAACATCATACACTGGGCACAGGATTTGTAGTAGCAAAGAGACTAAAACACCTTATCATAGACTTTAAAGCAATTGATGAACGTATGTGTACCATCAGAATGAGGGGTAAATTCCTCAATTACTCTATAATCAATGTACATGCTCCGACAGAGGAAAGCACAGAGGAAGAGAAGGATGGTTGGTATGAAAGCCTGACAAGGGCATACGATAGGTGTCCCCGTGGAGATATAAAAATCGTCATAGGGGATCTAAATGCCAAAGTGGGAAATGACGGCATTTATAAACCAACCATAGGCTTGCACAGTCTGCACAATGATTGTAACGATAATGGTAGCAGATTAATAGACTTTGCGGCCTCCCATAGCATGGTCATTGGAAGCACACTATTCAAACATAAGTCGATTCATAAAGCCACCTGGAAGTCACCAGACGGAGTGACCTGTAACCAGATAGACCATATACTGTTAGATGGTAGACACGCATCAAACCTTCTAGATTGTAGAACATACCGTGGTGCAAACATTGATTCAGATCACTACCTGGTAATTAATAAGATAAGAGCCAGAATATCAATGGCTAAGATGCACAAGTCAACAAAATCTACAAAATTTAATACACAATCACTAAAAGACCATGATAAGCGTAAACAGTACATGGAAGGACTAAGCAGGAAATTAATAGAAGTCAACGAAAACCAAGATCCTAATAACTTATGGAACGAATGCCAAAGTATTATTAGAAATACTGCAACTGAAGTACTTGGACAAATTGACCCAAAAAGAAGAAATGAGTGGTTTGACAACGAATGTGCAGAGGCAACGAGAAAGAAGAATGAAGCATATCTCAAACAGCAGCAACGAAATACCAGAAGTGCAACAGATGAATATAAACAGAGAAGAAGAGAGGAGAAACGGGTTCACAGGAAGAAAAAGAAGGAATGGGAACAACTACAAATCAATGATTTGGAAAATCTCAACTCTCAGAAAGAATGCAGGAAATTCTTCCAGAAGTTAAATCATCAGCGAAAAGAGTATAAGCCGAGAATGACTGCATGCAAAGACAAGAATGGTGAAATATTGAATGATAAGGTGGATATATTGAAGCGTTGGGCCCAGCATTTTGAAGATCTCTTAAATAATGATAGTGACACTAGTGATAATGACATAGATAATTTGTACACTGAGGAAGATGACAATATGCTGCCTCCAAGTATGACAGAAGTCAGAACAGCACTTAAATGCTTAAAAAATAATAGATCCCCAGGTCATGATGATATCCCTAGCGAGCTTCTCAAATACGGAGGAGAATGTTTGATTACAATACTGCATGGAATGGTTGAGAGGGCGTGGAGTCTCGAAACTTTGCCTGACGACTGGAAGATGGGAGTTGTATGTCCCCTACATAAGAAGGGAGATACAATGGAATGTACTAACTATCGCGGTATAACCCTCCTAAATACAGGCTATAAGATGTTTGCCAGCATCCTTTTTGCCAGACTACTACCATACGCAGAAAAACTGGTGGGACAGTATCAAAGCGGATTCCGCCCAGGAAGATCCACTATAGACCAAATATTCACTCTCCGCCAAATACTGGAAAAAACCCTGGAATATAATATCGACACATATCACCTTTTTATCGATTTCAAAGCTGCTTATGACAGTATCAACAGAGCGCACTTGTATGAGGCGATGAAGTATCTGGGAATTCCAAACAAACTCATAAGGATGGTAAGGCTCACTATGGTCCAATCGCAGTGTAGAGTTCGGATTCAAAGCGACACTTCTGAACCGTTTTATGCATTACATGGCCTTCGTCAAGGAGATGCCCTGGCTTGTCTGCTCTTTAACATTGCTTTGGAGAAATGCGTGAGAGAGTCTGGAATAGAAACAACTGGGACGATATTCTATAAAGCAACCCAAGTACTGGGGTACGCAGATGATATTGACGTAATTGGTAGATCACAGCGGGCAATGACGGAGACATTTGTTGAGCTAGAGAGGGCTGCTAATGGAATGGGCCTTCACATCAACGCTAGTAAGACTAAATATATGCCAGTCACCAAAACTGTTCACAATAACCAGACCCCCACTACAATCAATATAGGCTCTCACACAATAGAATCCGTTAGAAGTTTCACCTATCTGGGATCAATGGTGACTGATGTGAACGACATATCCACTGAAATCAAGCGCCGAATATTCATGGCTAATAGATGCTTCTATGGTTTAAGAAGACATCTTGCATCTCGGGTGTTGTCGAGGAAAACAAAGGTCACCATTTACAAAACATTACTACGTCCTGTACTGACATACGGCTCTGAATGCTGGGTATTGAGTAAAAAAGATGAGACATCTCTACTGGTGTTTGAGAGAAAAATACTCAGAAAAGTATTCGGCCCAATCCAGGAAAACGGAGTTTGGAGAATACGACACAACACAGAGGTCTACAATGTTTACAAAGAACCAAACATCGTAAAAATCATCAAAACAGGGAGGCTGAGATGGGCAGGGCACGTCCAAAGAATGAGTGATGAAAGAGTGCCAAAAAGGATCATTTATTTAAAGCCCCAAGGTAGACGTAGTGTCGGTAGACCCAAACTCCGATGGCTGGATGGTGTGCAGCGGGACGTAGAAGCAGTTGGAATAAGGGATTGGAGGAGTGCCTGTCAGGATAGAGGAAGATGGCGACGAATGCTGGAGGAGGCCAAGGTCCACAACGGGCTGTAGAGCCAGTGATGATGATGATGATGAATTTTTATTTATTTATTAGTTCATACTGTACACGATGCACTTGCTTTTCAAAATATCTTATCCAAAATATATAACCAAAATTATCCTTACTCTCTGCATACTTTTTATCATACTGTCCGAAAGGTTAAAAAATATTTAAAAATTTAAGGAAATACAAGCACTAAAACATTTTTATTGTGTTTATGTAAACATTGCAACATAGAGCGTCAGAAATTTTATGAAACGCTTTGTGAAACATTTTTTTGTCAAAAATTCCCTCTATATTACTCCCTTCCCACCCTTTTTTCGAATTTAATAAAATTCAATGTTTTGTTAAACATGTACACTTTTTTCGAATATCACTATGAAAATAACCTTAACATGAAATAAAAATAAAGAATTCAGTTTTTTCCAACTATCGATTTGTTCAAGAGAATTTTATTCTCTTAACATATCGACAGTATCAAGCCAAGATACGCGAGATTTGCATGCAGGGCCTATATTTTTCACGGTTTTTGTGTCTGTGTGTCCGTCCCCCCTTGTAATTTACAGAGCCCAAAATTTCATAATATATAGATAGTTATAGGCCTACAAAACTTTCATACTCATAATTTCGAATTTTTGTTTCAGTCAGGGGTCATCAACTTTTGAATTTTTACTTTATTTTCCATATATTATCTCAAAAACTATTAAAGCTATAATGCTGAAAATTGCTATAAACATAGACAAATACAAAATCTCAAAATTCAGTTTTTCTAATAAGAATTTAACATTTTTCTCTAAGATTTTTTTTTATGACAAATTTATGTGTTTAACTCACTTTATTTCCAAGTTTTTAAAAATATCGAAAAATCAATTTTTTTTTTCAAATTTTTTATAAAAATTTAATTTAGTGACGACATAGTTTCATACAACTTGTAAGGCAGTAAAAACTACACAATATCTCACTCAATTGTTTGATACCTACTTAATCTACAACATACGTCATGCTGTTTTCATATTCTGGGTAGGACCTCCATACTGACTCCATACTCCAGACTGACCTCCATACTATCCTATCCTGACATATATACCTACATATATGTTATATATAGAAAACAAAATATCATAAATATTTATTAATTTGTGTTTATAGTTTGGAACGTATTCTTCAATTATGCATACTATCGCCATCGACAGTTGGATCTCATGTGTTACATGCAACTATTTAATGTCAAAATGTCCACCGATTAATGCGATTCTCTTGATCTTCTTTTACAAATATTATTTTGTGCAGGCAAAGAAAAGGTCAAAACAATTTCCACGCAAAAACCAAAACAATTTTGGTTATTTGATTAGTCAAAACCTTCCGTTGTCCGGTATTCGCCTGTGGCGTCATTTTAAAATACCATCATTATATTTTTTTGAAAACATCAAAACAACATTACCTACATTATGAACGAGAATTAAAAGCTGAGTTATGTTTTCCGCGTAGATAAAGAATTACATTTTATTCACTACCCTTATTAAGTGTGTAAAATTAATTCACTATATTCTCTAATGAAGCGACGGTATTTTTGTGGTCTTTTGATTCTATCTTTCATCCTATCTTTCATCAAAAATGACAAGGAAGGAACTCTTTAAAATTTTATAAACTATTGATGTTAATGTTCGTCCACAATTAACATCAATAGTTTATAAAATTTTAAAGAGTTCCTTCCTTGTCATTTTTGACTTCCTCACAATTCTAAAATTCTTATATATGCGTATACGCAAACGTTGGATTTTTTCCAAATCTGAAGTATCAATAGAGACGAAGATGGAATACTATAGGAGAACCAGGAACTCAAGGCACCTGCTGGTTTTACGACCTGTCAAATATTACCCATTTATACCTGTCATAAAATACTCACAATTTATCAATCCATTAATCGATTCACTGGGAACAAATCCGTGCTGAGGCGAGTATACACATAAAAGAAATGCAATAAATATTTTTCTTCTATTTTCTCCTATTTATTTATTTATCTTCTTCATATACATCAAATGCACAAAAGCGGGTTTATTGCTATATGGAAATTTCTTCCAACCAACCCGAGCAACGTGAACAAATTTTGGGTTTCCGATAGTTTATATCACGTATAAACCCCTTTCAACAAATGCGATAGTCACCCTTACTAACATGTAATTTCATAGTGTCTTAGGCGGTTTAATGAATCATGTTTTTAAACACTAGATTTAGGCATAATATGCCCTATTAATACCTACAGACTGATCACAGCAATTATATTTAAAACAAATGTACATATGAATCGAAGAGCGACTTATAAAATATTCTGGCACTGAATATTATAGTATCTATCTACTTACGAACATATCAATTACATTATTCGAAATAAAATAATGAATTATATTTTCTGATAATGAAAATTGTATGTTTTGAGACGTTATGCAATCCAAAAATTACCTTTAAATACCCAGTATATAAATAAAATTAATTTATTCTGTTATATCTGCAAATGATTAGGTTATATAATATGTGGGGGCGTTATGTTGGTACAATTTCCCTAATGACTTGTGTCTGATGATAAGGAGCGGACATATAGTTTTAGTTCGTCTATTATCCGCCAGTCACGCACGTCGCTAGTTAGTCTGGGGATAATTCAAAGGAAATGGAAAGTAGAAACAAATAAGTCACTATCTTAATGTCCGCCTTTAAATATACATTAATTGTCCGAAGATAATTGTAGAATAAACATACAAATACAGTTTTGTACGTTATCAATATTCAAAAGAAGACATTGCGTGAACTCGAAATGGATTAACGATGTATTATTGTAGAATAGAGGTCGTCAAATTTTGTATTTAACGGATGAAGTATCTTAATCACCTTATGTGAAGTTACAATAATTGGGCACAATTGAATAAACGAATCGATACTTTGTGACGACATTATTCAAATTAAATATTAAAACCATAGAAACCTCAGGAGAATACTTGTCTTTTACACTACCCAGTATACAAATAAGATTCTAGCAGGACATCCGGGGAGTAAAAGGAATGTAGAAGACCCAGGTTGAGATGCTCATGGTATCAGACTGGACGACGTCAGCCAAGGATAGAGGGCCGTGAAGCATGAAATTAAAGGAGGCCAAGGCTTGATAAAGGCTGTAGCTCCATTGGGAGGAAAAAGATGCATATGACGCGACCTCTTCTGTTCGTGTTTTCGTTTTGCAATTCGCCCCAAATCGTCAGGCACCACTGATAGAAACAAGAAAAAATATTATTCTCACATTTCTGACAGCAAGAGAAGAAAACTGACAGTTAACCTCCAAAATGTGACAATAAGACAGTCGAATGAGACACTCTTCGTGTTACTACAGATGACGTTCGACGAACGGCCGAGGGACACGAATCCGCATTTCTCGTGTCCAGGAAGGCTTCGAACCGTGTCAGGAGACATCGGTCGGGCTCGCTTCATGTCGATAGCCGTGAATGTGAGAGTGCTGAAATGGATCAACGCCGTCGCCGAGCGAGAGTGCCGTCTTCCTAGATCATAGCGGATGCTAAGTTTGGAAAGTACTCCAAAATAGTTGAATCGCGCTAGACCCTGTAGCAACGGCCTATAATTTACAGAGACTAGCCCCGTATACTTATCCATTATACATATTCTTATACCCACTTGTCATCTTGAGGAGGCGGGATTAATATATGTACTGGATTATTATTTAGAGTTTTTTGTTAATAATTATTCTTTTAGTTTATTCCATTCATTCATACCAACACGGCATATCAAGGGCATGTCAACTTGTAATACGAAAGCTCCGGGCCCCAGATAAGAAGTCAAGTCTGAAATGAAGATATCGCCGACATAATTTTCACGTTTTATTAATATTATTTGTCTATACATTTTATATCAGACATACGGTCACCGGTACAATTAATAATCATTAAAAACTTCTTTCCAACTCCCACCTAATTCTGCCCCTGAAGAAAAGTTTTCCCCTGAAAATCAGCCATTACGAGGGACCAGCACGCACGCAAGCCATGATTGCTGTATTTAACTTTATCGATTGGTGGTAAAATAGTAAAATAACTAGCATCAACCCACTAAACTCCCCCCGCCATCCATTCCGTCTATTTCACTGGTTCTTAACCTTGGGCTGCGTTCAGATAGAACACTCGAAGTCGAGTGTCGGATGTATCTGATGTTGCAGATTATGGCGTTTTTCCTACCAATCTCACTGAATACTTTCGAATGGCGTTTCAATCTGAACGCATTCGGGGACGTTTTTCATGTCCAATGTCATTTTTCATACCTCGACATATCTCTGTTGTCCGCCAGCTTCTTCAACGACCTCTATAATTTCTGCCCTCATTCGATCCTTCGGCGATGGTAACAAACAGACCCGGATACCTGATGTCATGGCTTATCCATTTGGATTGTTGTTGGGCAACCATCTTAAGGAGTTATCTCGTTTCTCCGCCTCTGCTCAGTGCCACGTCGTTTGGAATGTGGTCTGAATAATGGATCCTAGCTAGCACCACAGATCGAAGGCAACCAGATGTCCGGATTCTCTCCGGATGATAGTCCACGTTTCGCTGCCATACCGCAGAACACTCCAGATAAGAGTTTTCGATCAAGTTCTTCCTGTCATTGATGTCAAAGACATTAAAAGGCCGACTGGCCGACATTATAATGGATACATATAAACCCATTCGTTGTTGTAAAGGTTATATGAAAGTAAAAGATTTGAAATCGGTGTTATTTCCCTTTCCCACCCTCCTCCCTACAAGTATGACTAGGATGGTCTATAATAGATGGATACAAATAATAATAATATCGACAGCTCGCTCGTTTCTCTATAGTACACGTAAACTATATTTAATCTAACCCTACCATCACACTGTGACATTTCTTTTTTGTTTGTTACAATAAAAACATATTGAGGGAGGGGGAATTTAATTTTCGACTGCCATTTATACTAAATTTTGATAACATCATTTTTTACCCCAATATTTTGTATCTGTATATTTATAACATAGCTATCTAACAAAAACAATCCTTCCCTTTCATAATTTTTACTTATCTATTTTCAAACAGTTTCGGTATCTGAGAGGTTAGTTTGCTATACTAACAATCTAATCAATGCTCGAAACAATAATTTTGTTTACCATATTTTATTTTGCTAACAATTCACCATGCAAAGACTGCTTTGTTTAATTTTAGTTGTCATCCATCCTGACGAAGAAACGAAATCGAAGTAATTCAAAAATCGACAATAATTTCAAATCTCAAATTCATCCATGATTACCAAAATGAAAATCGAAATTATCCGAAAATTTCAATTTTTCGTCAATATTTTTGAAAATCGAAATAATTCGCAAATCGCAATAACCCGTCAATGATTTCGAAAATCTCGACAGTTAATATAATAATCAATATTTCTGAAAATCAAAGTAATTCAAAAATATCGATGTCATCAAAATTTTTGCAAAACGAAATAATTCAAAATCTCAATAAATCGTCTTTTTTTTCGGAAATATAAATACATCTACAAAGCTAGCGTCCATACAAGCGCAGTGGACGGATCGGAAGGAACGCATCAGACGGATTGTTTGTGGCATTGCGTCCTCAGAGACGTACCAATCGGATTGCCGACATAACTGTCGGATTTGTTGACAATTTTCAATTGAAAATGCAAATACACAAATGATTATTCGGCTTCGTAATCGCATGCTCGGCTCGTACATTATTTTATTCAATAAAAATTAATTAGAATGCATTTAAAAATATATACCTATTATAGGATATACCAACATATCTTAATGCCAAATTTCATCCAAAATCTTTCAGCCGTTTTCGCGTGATTGAAAAAACATTTAGCATCCAAAGATTCGAATTTGTACTATAGTGGTTTATTTAAATATAGTTTAAACAATTTAAATGACAATTTTCCTTAAAAAATTCCTATGCAAATAATTCTAAAAATTCGAAAATCGAAATATAATTCAAAAATCACAATAAATTTCTCTTTAGTCTCTCTTTATTATAACGTCTACCAATGCATATGCCTGTATACGAGCTATTCTACAATTCTACGACGATAATCGTGTAGAATTGCAATAGACGCAAATATGTAGGTAAGTAAGTAGGAATATAAAAACAACAGCGCATGTGTTCGCGCCATGATAATAACAAGCTAGGGTAGGTAATGCGTGCTGAGATAATATAAAATTATTTTCTTTATCATACCAAAAAGACCTCGTTATAACTAATGTTGCTTTTCTTAATTTTATATTCAGCCCACTTTAATATCGCGCTGCTCTTTTGCGGTTTTTATGAAACGATAATAAATTATATGATTAAATAAAAAAAACTAAGTAACTTTGCAAATATTATCGTCACAGAACAAACCTCAAGTCTCTCTCTCTAACTCATATTTCCCACTCCAAATCAACCAATGAATGACCAGCTTTCCGAAATTATGTAGCGCTGGATCATTTTGTTTTATAATAAATGGCACAATGTTTGACTCTGTAATAATTAAATGAAATATCGTTGTCGTAGTGATCTGAGTCAAGCCACAATTTAGGTTTAATCGAACTAGCTATTCATTCCAGAGATGGCGATGGTTTTTTCAGTTTATTTTCAAGTGGTTGATATTTGACATTCAACATATCTCTGTTCTCTTCCCTTCTTTAGCCCTCCTTCGTCCAGTAATGGACATAAGCCTCTCCCTGAGACCTCCACATCTCCCTATCTTGGGCAGACCACATCCATCCACCTCTAGCCACTCGTCTAATATCATCAGACCAACTTGCTTGAGACCTTTCAAACATACCTACCTATATAAATTTTTCAAAATTTGGATTGATAAGGATGAATAAAAAGGCATACATACTTGGTGTGCGATGTGCAAACGTTGAAATTGATCACGCAAACCAACCGATTACAGATGATCAGCCCTGTAGATGCACGATTTCCCGGTTCTCCTATACATTAATGTATTACAACTTCTATGTTGACATATTTACTGCCAAAAAATATCATGTTGTTCAGAAACGTCTAACTGCATACCTAATGGGGAAATTGACGACAATATGGAAGGACACGATCGTCACAAAAATACAAAGACTGCACTTATCAGGACTCAAATATTTTCAATGTTTCTCTATGGTGTCGATACTTGGATTTTGAGAGTCCGAGATAAAGAAAATTTATGTCTTTGAGATCGTCTGTCAACAATGTTCTACATACGTATTATCCAAATCTTTTGGCACATTGCCAGGAAAGAACCAAATTGCGTCGAAAAGCTTGTTGTGATGGACAGATGGAAGATCTCGCGGTTGTTCGCCGAGTACGTGGAGTATTCTTGTTAAGTCTGTATCGGGGTTTTTGGTAACTGGTGTTAATGGTCTACCCACTAGTTGCATGTAACACATGAGATCCAACTGTCGACAGCGATAGTATGTATAGTTGAAGAATAAGTACCAAACCCATAAATACAAATTATTATTTTATGATATTTAGTTTTCTATACAACACATGTACCTAGGTAGTCAAGATAGGATAGTATGGAGGTCAGTCTTTTTTTCCTACCCGGAATATGAAAACAGCATGATGGTATATGTATATTGTATGTTTAGAGATGAAGTATCAAACTATTAAGTCTTCTTTAATATTGTGTATAGGTGACTACCATACAAATTGTATGAAGCGATGTCGTCACTAAATTCAATTTTTATAAAAATTGTTAATAAAAATTTTAGATGTACTGCTACAATGTTAATATTTTTTATATAAAATTAAATTATCTAGTTGGGGTGTTTCGGCTTTTTTCGATATTTAAAAAAAAAATGGAAATATAGGCAGTTAAACTCATAAATTTATCATAAAAAAAATACTTATCTTAATAAAAAATGTTTAAGAAACCCTGGAATTTTTTTGAAAAAACTAATTTGAGATTTTGTATTTGTCTATGTTTATACCAATTTTCAGCGTTCTAGCTTTTATGGTTTCTGAGATATAGGGAAAAATAAAATAAAAATTCAAAAGTTGATAACCCCTGACTGAAACAAAAATTCAAAATTCCGAGTATAAAAGTTTTGTAGGCCTGTAACTGTTTATATATTCTGAAATTTTAGGCTCTGTAAATTGAGCGGATCAAAAGTTATAAGGGACACACACACACACACACACACACACACACACACACACAGACACACACACACACACAGACACACGAAATGTTCTACTCCGAATTCTGAGTAAATCTGTGTATGGAACATATATGCTGCGAAGCCTCTAAGTTGGTGTTTTTTGACTTCAAAGTTGGAAAAGCCGTGAAAAAAGTAGACCTCTCCATACAATTCTCGCGTATTCTGGCTACATACATTGTCGATACATTGATACATTGTCGATATGTTAAGAGAACAAAGTTCTCCTGAACAAATCGACAGTTGGAAAACAGATTAGCATAGAGGCGGGCCAAACAATGAGTCATTGATTACAACCACCTTCCTCAGTCATAAGGACGAGAGAGATTTCCTAATCCATCTTTGTTTTCACATGTCATTAATATTACAATGTATTTATGATACACAATTGACTTTAATAGACTTTAATGTATAAACTTTTGATTGCTAATGGATTATCTGAAGCAGGTTTGGCAAGTTCAAGTAAATTATATAACGCACGAGTTGAAAATGTATAACTAATAAAGAAAGTTTTAACTCCAACGGTATAATAATAATATATTACATAGAGTTAAACGATAAGACATTAAAAAGTTGTAGAAAGTTTCAATGAGATCAAAGACATTCTGTTGGTATTATAATAATATTATTATGTTGGTGAGTACTTCATTTGGTTCAACTCTTTGTAAATTGCTTTCAATTAATAAACATGTAGGTATTAAATTTAATTAATGAATTTATTGCCGCCTCAATCGCTTCAATTTGTATTCATTCTGAAACAGTCTTTGTGAATAATTAAAATCCTATATAATCTTTCCAATGTAAGAGAAATTAATTTTTAAAACAAAAATATATGAGTAGTAAAAGTTCAAATGTTTGTTTTTAAACTATATTTATTTAAGTCTTTCTTCCTCTTGTATTTCCATTTTTTTAGTTTAAGTAGTCACGCCTTTTTTACATAAATTTTCTTAAAAAAAACTTTCGATTAGTACCAAAGATGTCGAATACTAGAACTTATAGCAGTCTCATTACGTGAAAAGAGATGATAATAGAAATGCATAATTCCATTAATAGAATCGAGATAAAACCTCAAGAACATCAAATACAAAAATGTCAATTTGAATAAAAATGTGTTCATTGTAAAATGTAATTTGCGTAATGATCTTGGTTCAAAAATTCAACATTTTTAACTCTTATCCGTAAGAAACTTTTGGTTCAAATTATACTCAGCAAAAGAACGTTTCAGTATTTTTTTTGTAAATTAACCAACAGAATGACATTAAATTAGCAATAAACGTTACATATTTTGTGTGTTTTGCCCCGAAAAGCCATTCCATTTTATTTGGCTACAAGACACGAATGTTGTTTTGCAGTTGTAGGAGAGTCAACCGCTTCATTAAGATGCCTATCTCATAACAAATCCGAGAAAAGTTTTGCGCCTTTTCCAGCCAAATCTTATTCCATCCCTTAATTTCCCACCATAGTTTAGCAATAAGCACCAGATGTTGGGGCGCATTAAAGTGCTTCTTTGTTTTGTGCCTTACCGACTCTACGAGCAAACTTCACTACTTCACTTGTGACGTCACAAAGCATTGTTTCTAGCCACTCGATTGTGAGCAAACAATGAAAATCAATTATACCATTTAAAGTATTATCTTATAGAAATATCGTAATGGAAATATTCCGTCTTTTTCTGCTAATTTTTACGGCAAGATCCTTCCATATTCCTATTTTCAGGCTGTTATTAGGTCATTAACGTTATCTGATTTCAGTACCACATCATCTGCAAAAAGCATTGTCTTGTTTTGTTGAGTAATTCATGACCACCATGAACAGCAATGGACTGAGGACAGAGCCTTGGTGTACCCCCACTCTAATTGGAAACTCTTGTGTTTAGACATTGATGTACATGTCTTGTATAGTATGCACATATTCTTCCGATATGTCATGAACTCTCAATGATGCCCATATCAGGCTTCAAATGCCTTTTCTAGACTGCTCTTTTGTTATCTCGATATTTTTCAACTAATATTGTCGCTGTCTATTTTGACTTATTTGATCTGTACTGATCGTCATGAATAGTTACGATATTTCTCAATCAAGAGATACACGATGACATTATGCAGTAGTTTTATTTTTCCTTTTCATTCACAATCTAGATTTTTTTGTAATAAGTTAAAAAGGAAATTTTAATGCAAGGACAATCAATATAATATGTTATTTTTCTTGATATATATCGTTATAATGTTTACATAATGCACATTTCAATCGTGCGCGATCTTAACAATATGAAATAATCAATCTATCAATTACGAGGTGGTGTATAAAAACACAATAAAACCCCGTTGCGAGTATCGGAAAACGATAATTTGGTTTTCCACTTATCGTCCCGTCCCGTCAGCCATTCCGCCCCAATAGATTATTATCATCCATCATAAGTGACATTAACTAAGAGGATGCCACTCCGACGTGTATTATGCCACTCGCGCCGTCAAATATACATACATACGTACATACATACGTACATACAATCGTACAATACACACTTCATTTTATAGTATAGATTGATTTTACCGCGCAATACGCAAAATTCAACTTTCATTGATGAATCTTTAAATTTAATGCTACGTACTTTATGTAGTTACTTGTCAAAATAATAGCTATTAATAATATTATTATTAATTTTATAATATTTGGATTTGTAGGCAGTTCGCGTTTAGTATGGATAGTTCAGTAATGTCAACGTTTAATGTGTTTCTAATATATCACTTATCATATAAATGATTAATTTATCAATAAATAAATAATAATTAATTATTTTATTAATAATGGTAATTATTTCTAATTACCATTATGTATTTTTTATGAAGCTGATCTCAAACCTTATTTGAATCAACTTCAATGAGTAGCTCTGCAAGAATAATATGTACATTTCTCAGCCAACGAAATAGAATTTGTTTCGACCTATGGTTTATACCAATTTATTGGAAGGTATATCATTTTATCGATGTTTTAATTTCCCCTTAATCTGGTGTCCATTGTGTAAGTATATACCTATCCGTCTCAGTTTGGTCTCCTCCTAACGTTGATAATTGTACAAAGGGATGGGTTATACAGAAGTGAGGGTGGCCACGTAATTAGCTACCTGTTCATGAGAGATGAACACACACACATAACTTCTCTAATTGGCTCATAGTTTTCTGAAAACATTCTGCAGGTGAAGTGTTTGCCGACTAAATATGCTTAAATATCCAAACGTGCTTTAAAGTCTGTTCATTATGTCTGTCCACCGAGACAAACTCTTCGCTGTGGGATTGTAAATCCAGACTATAGCGACCACATAGCACATAACGACCACCTTTTAACTCCTCACTACCCCAAGAGTGTATTCGAAATTTTGAAGGTTTTTTTATTGCAGATTATCACAATCAAGTTTCATCACAATGTTTCTGTGTGCGGCGTGTTGTTTATTCTACTTTATCAATTATAGACTAAAGTACCTACTCATTCGATTATCTTCAAATTTTGCAAATTTGTATATCTAATACTCGCTTGGACCTTCTTAGTGCCTCTCAATTTTTTAACTGTCAAATAGTTTAAAGAGTGACCCCAAGGTCCGGAAACTTAAAATTTGATATTTTCAAATTGCTAAAAAGGTACGTCACTTTAATAAAATCGCGTTGAAAAATTATCATGTTTTCATTATAAAATATTTAAATCAAAAATGAATTATCCAACTCTTTTCATGAAAATGCTGAAAAATTTCCATACATTTTTTGAATACTTTTTTACAAAATTTAGCATTTACAGATTTTGCGTTGGCCACAACCCTTTTTTTACTCTTTTATTTCTACTTATTTATATCTACTTGCTTTTAAATATTATTGAATTAATTGAATGGACGTGGCACAGTTAACAAACCGTTTGGCTTCTGTGCGGACGTCTGGGTTTTTTTTACCAGCAAAATTCATTTCTTACATTGCCACTTTGGGCTGGAAACGCTGATTAGTTGGAAGAAATTGCCGTCTTTATTATTTATATAAGTATTGTTTCCTTAGGCCTTCTAGCACTGCTGCAGTAAAATCTATTTCTTTTGTGGAATAATATGTGTTCATATTTTTTTCTAATTATTATGGAATTCTACAAATCAGATGCCGTCTTGATCAACAGATTGAAAACTGCAAATATTTCTGTCATAAAAACGTTTTTTTATGGAATTTGTAGGTAATCTAGCTCTGGCGAATCAGCGAAAAATCCTATATAATGAAAGGCATTTCTAATGACAGAAAAGTTAGATTATGCAGCTAGCCTGGACGGCAATGAAGTTTTGAATTACATTTATGAAAATTAATCAACTATGTGCGCTTGAAACACGGGTTCAAATGGCTCAGCATAGGCTCAAAAAGATAGTTAAAAAAATATATTTTGTAGAATGAAGTGTCACATAAATAATGGTATTAATAAACTTTTGTGTTTAAAATTTATCTGCCATCCAATCACATTAATTTCTGTACAGTCGCACAAAACGTTCATGCATAAAAACTTAAATACAGACGAAAAACACGTGTGGACATGACACGAATCTGTTACCCTCAGATTGAGATGGTTGATAGTCAAAAAACGACAATTTTTACTGTTTTTTTTGTAAAAGAATCCACTCCTTTTCTCGCGCCATGGTTGCGAAATTGCACTCAACAATTTTGGGCTCAGAAAACTGAGCTCCTATTTTTGTAATAATAAATTACATTAGTTATATAAAATATATTTATATTTATTTCACTGAATCATTATAATTATACTATGCACGGAATATGGATAAATGAACATCAAAATGCAATATTTATTCAATTGTAAATTTATATACCTACATTAGTTAATAAAATAAAGTCAATATTTAAAAATAAAATCCGAGTGATTAGTCGAAAACCTCTCTCTTGAGGGTCACGATCACCTTGAAGCACATCATGGACTCTCTTTCTCCATATCTTTCCTATTTGCAGCCAGATGGTCAGCCTTCTGTAGTGTTGGTTCTATTGATCTGGTCTGGTCGCTCCATCCTATCGGTATCCTTTATCTGGCTCTTCTTCCAGGATTATTCCCAACCATTGTTATTTTTTTCCAGACTGTCCGTTTCTCTCCTAGCCACGAGTCTGAGATACTTTAAACCACGCTCCTTGACCTGAGTCGATAGACGATCTATGATGCCTAACTCTACGGAGATGGAGATATTTGTTCTTTTTGCCGTCCATGACTGATAATGTCATGTCAAATGATTATTGAAATGTTGACAGTTGGTTTAAATGTCACCAAATATCTTGAACCAGGCTTCCGGATGCGCAGAGCGCAAATTTGTGTATTTTTGTTTCGTTAGTTTGCGTGCAATTCGTTCATGAAAAAAAAAGGTTCATGGTATTTGACGACAACTATAACTTCCTAAGTATGTTAAAGATACTTGTGTAATTAATTATATTTCCTGTAGTAACCAACCCCACGTACGTTGATGAGACCTCTCGTCTACCACGAGGAAACATCAAGCCAAGGTGTGGGGAAGAAAAGGAGAGAAATGATGACGACACTTAAAATTTGTTTTAGTACGGCGCTTTTTTATTTATAATGTTCACAAATGGTCCATGGCGATAAAATAATAAAAAAAAAAACAAAACAACAGACAACAGACAACAAATAAAACAGAAACACGTGGCATTTATCGAAACGAACTGTCAAACACACGCGAACATACGAAAAGACGCCGACCAGAATATACCGCCCCAGGGTACAGCGACATCCTTACTCCAGGCATGTCACTGTCTTCCACGTGGTGACGGTAGATCGGTGGGGCCCAGCCTCTGCGTCAGGCTAGCAGGTCTTCCTCGTGTCCGGCGTGGTTTCTTCTTCTCCTCCTTATCTCCTCCTCCAGACCGTCACCCATGGCTGGCTCTGTGCCCCACGACACGCTATGACGGCGCATCTCGACAGAGGTGGCATACCAGTCGGGACCTCACCGGAAGGCGAACCGACGCCCCAGACGACACGGATTGCCCTTCGTGGTCCAATCTGCGAGCCGCCGCGTTCCCTACGCGGTGGCCCCACACTGCGCTCTGCCTCCAACCTCCTGTCCTGTTGATGCCCTCATCTTGGTTCTGGGGCACCATCAGCGTCCATGCACGTGACGGGTCCTGTCACACAGACCTCCTCGTGCTCTTGAAATATGGCCGCCATCGGGACGCGCGTGTCGACCGATGACGGCGTCACACCAAACCGTCCGTCCTCCACCAGCGACGAATGCCAAGAGAGCGCGTGCCATCGCGCGTGCTATAAGCTTCCTTGTCGTTCTCTCACGCCGTCAGGGGCGCTAGTAGTCTTCCGCCAAAATGTTGCCGCGGAAAAAATTAAAAATTATTGTTTTTCGACAACACTGTTTTTCGGCTATAACAATTCCACCCTACTTTTTTGACGAAAAACAATATCATTTTGAATTTTAATATCACTAAAAGTTTGCAGGCGCCACCGAATTTTTTTCTCGAATTCGGAAACGGTAAAAAAACACATGGTTCGTCTTTCAGCACAGCACAAATTTACAGTTCGAAACACAACAAATAAACATCACTTTTCTTCCCCACGTGTTTGATCTCAGGGTGTTGATTCGTGCAAATGTCTATTCGCAAAAGCCCCACGTTGGGCGCCAATTGATATCTAAAGAAAGGGCGGAGAAGAGTACTTGCCCCACGTTGGGCGCCATTTGATGAGACCTCTCGTCTACCACGAGGAAACATCAAGCCAAGGTGTGGGGAAGAAAAGGAGAGAAATGATGACGACACTTAAAATTTGTTTTAGTACGGCGCTTTTTTATTTATAATGTTCACAAATGGTCCATGGCGATAAAATAATAAAAAAAAAACAAAACAACAGACAACAGACAACAAATAAAACAGAAACACGTGGCATTTATCGAAACGAACTGTCAAACACACGCGAACATACGAAAAGACGCCGACCAGAATATACCGCCCCAGGGTACAGCGACATCCTTACTCCAGGCATGTCACTGTCTTCCACGTGGTGACGGTAGATCGGTGGGGCCCAGCCTCTGCGTCAGGCTAGCAGGTCTTCCTCGTGTCCGGCGTGGTTTCTTCTTCTCCTCCTTATCTCCTCCTCCAGACCGTCACCCATGGCTGGCTCTGTGCCCCACGACACGCTATGACGGCGCATCTCGACAGAGGTGGCATACCAGTCGGGACCTCACCGGAAGGCGAACCGACGCCCCAGACGACACGGATTGCCCTTCGTGGTCCAATCTGCGAGCCGCCGCGTTCCCTACGCGGTGGCCCCACACTGCGCTCTGCCTCCAACCTCCTGTCCTGTTGATGCCCTCATCTTGGTTCTGGGGCACCATCAGCGTCCATGCACGTGACGGGTCCTGTCACACAGACCTCCTCGTGCTCTTGAAATATGGCCGCCATCGGGACGCGCGTGTCGACCGATGACGGCGTCACACCAAACCGTCCGTCCTCCACCAGCGACGAATGCCAAGAGAGCGCGTGCCATCGCGCGTGCTATAAGCTTCCTTGTCGTTCTCTCACGCCGTCAGGGGCGCTAGTAGTCTTCCGCCAAAATGTTGCCGCGGAAAAAATTAAAAATTATTGTTTTTCGACAACACTGTTTTTCGGCTATAACAACGTGAAATGATAATAAAATACATAAAGTATTCCTATGTGTGTGTCTTAAATACTGGAAATATATAGGATTATTACCACTTAAAATACCAATTTAAATTTTAACAATGTTTGCACAACTATCGAGTTTTCATTCCCAAACCGTTCATAAATGCACGCGAAGCATAAACGTACTATAGATAATGTTTACTTATGAAATAATATTTTTTTCAGGTGCGCACACTGTTTGTGAGTGGACTGCCCATGGACGCAAAACCACGCGAGCTTTATTTACTTTTTCGAGCTTATGAGGTGAGATATTTTTATTTACACTCTTTTTATTAGTACAATAATTATCGTATCGTATTATCTTACCAAACAAAAATAAATGTTTTCAATAATTCCAGACATGACACGGAAAATTTAATACCTTAAATGTAAAATTTGTACCCAAACGAATTAAATAGAAGTTATTCAATTATTGTTATTATTATTCAAGTTACATAATGTAACATACAATATAAATGAAAAAAATCAGTTAAACTTTCACGCTCGCATTGCGGTGTTTTAATTTATTTCAAAAATAAATTTCTGTGTTAATTTTTCTTATGTGAATTTTTCTGATATTTTTTCCGTTAAGATTTCCATTATTTTAATAGTTATTCTGCTATTCAGAGCGAAGACGAATCCAACAACTTAGATATCGTTGCAATTTGTCCAGCCGTTCTTGAGTAATAATATTTGGTTGTAACCATCCCGACTTTTCTTTTATTTATGTAGATATTACATTACATCATACATTATATTATATTGGGTATACTATACCATATGATATTATATTACACTATACTATCCCACTATATCATATTATATTAATTAATTATATTTATATATTTCGTCTCTATGTTTGATCAATATTAATACTATATTCGTGAGAGTCAATTTGTGATACATGTATTCTCAGTACCTGCTCTAATTGCTCTCATCCCAGATTCAGAAGACACTGATGATTTTTTTTAAAGATGCATTAATATTAGAATTTGGTTTGAGTTTTTTTTAAATATATAATAGGTATATTTTCATGTCAAATATTAATTTAACACACACCCAATCACAATTTACCACATTCTGGAGACTTACGATATTAATTGTCTCATAGATCCAGAATGAAAACACAGTTAAAAACTGTGTCTCCACCGGGAATCGCACCCGGGACATTTGGCTCGGCAGTCAGATATCTAACCAACTGAGCCATGAAGGCAGATAAAAACGTCATGTGAACACGTCAAGAATTTTATCATATTATATGACAGTTTCAAAATTAAATAATTATCTTCAAAATTAAACTCATCAAAATTCTGAAAAACAACTTAATTTTTAAATAACTTTTCGGGTGCTGGCATAATTATATTTTTTTGATAATCCGTAGGAAACATTAAAATCTACGATTCCATACATGTTGTATGAATGAAATAAATTCATATAAGCAAATAATTATTTTACTCGGATCTACCTATAAGTATTTTCATAATTTATTACTTTCTCAGATAAAAAGCAAACACAAAAATAACAATGACATAGGTATTATGGTTGCATATAATATATATAATAATAATTTATTGAACAAACTTATATGGATAGCATTTGTGTAGAAAGCGTATGAGCATCACTGAATACAAACCAGTTGTGGATAACCTTTAAATCTCGGACTTTTTCGTTAGTTTCTGTTATTGTCAAGTTTCCACTTATTTGATTCATAAAATAATACACTTTGCGATATATTAAAATTAAATTCAATGGAATTTAAAATCTAAAGAGGTTTTTCATTGGTTTGATTTCTAATTTCTACATTCCGACGTTGCAATTCTAGATTCTAATTTATATATATTTTTTTAATTCTAGATTTTTATGAGAACTAGTTATTGCGTTTTATGATTTTTTATATACATATATGCGGCAAGTTATCAGACACAACTTCATAGTAGTTTTTCTTTGATAATTTTACCACATTTAAAAAAATATATACATATTTGCTACCAGACTACTTTATTATAATATATTATGTATTGCTTTTTTTCTCAGACAGTCCTACTGATTCTGTGTAACATGACATCATTAGTAAACTATACCACAAAAATGATATATAATGATGTGGCGGTGGTAGAGCGGTTAGCGCGCTAGGTTTGCAGTCCAATGGTCGCGAGTTCGAATCCTGCCACGACCGATTTCGATCACCAATTGCACAAGCATTTATGCTTAGTTTAGGGAATGTATGAGGATGTATATGTACCTGTTACAAGGAAAAATTCATTCTTTTAAAAAAAATAATAATAATAATAATAAAATCAATCTACATTAATATGTATAATTTTTTTAAATCTACCTATGTATTCATTTATGTAGGTACTACTAAATAAAGCAAATTAACTAACCCTAGTTGATAGCCGTGACATGCTAATAAAGCATTCTACTTTCTATTATTTTTAAATAATTATTATTATTACTTAATTAATAATAATAAATGGATAATTTCTATAGCGCCATTTTTGTGTATCCACCTCTTGAAACCTCAATTGGCTCTTGAAACCTCAAAATAAGGAACATTGGCCTGAGTGTTTTTAAATTATATATCTCTCGTAAAGTTTACCTTTAGAAAAAGCTTATCTCACCACTTACAAAGGCGTTCAAAATAAAATCTAATATATTTGACCAAACGTTGTCAAAGCTAATAGATGAGTATAAAATAAATAAAAAATAAAAGTATTATAAAAAAATATATCTTTCCTTCAAAATGTCAAAATTATCATTCAATATTACAGTTCGGGTTTTATATTTACTAGCCTCAGTTATATATTTTACTCCAGTTATGAATATTTACGCCAGCAATACCATATTAATCGTTTTATCAATATCTCTTTGACGATACATCCGTGTTCAGTTAACAGGCAAAAGGTTTTCAATTTCTGCGCCACAACCGTCTATGTATGGAAGGGGTGGGTTTGACATTTGAATTTCCCCTGTCACGGCTCGGTACGGGCTTCTGCCAAAAAACTCCGCATTCAAAGGGATGGGGCCAAGTAGACTAGGGCGGTGCCACCACCCCGACTGCCGACAAAGCTAATACCTACTCCAAATTTATGGTAAACGTGTATTCGCCATACTAGAATATTTTCAATAAAAAAAACTCGTAGACAAAATTATTCATTCTCAATAATAAATATCACAATTTTGTGGCTATGTTAAAAAATATAGACGAAACCTGCCTGTGCATTGTATTTAAAGCGATATGAATAACATGCGGAAACAATCAACGTCACTTAGGATTTAGACTAATAGTAAAAATGTCTATATTTTTTGTTTTCTTCTTTTTTTATCATGTGTATTCTTTAACTTCGATTTTATTCTTTGTTCCTATGTAAATACACAGGTGGCAAAACGTATCAAATCGATTGAAGAACAATTATTCACGTGCTGTCAAAAACCAAATAAAAAATATCATGAATCTATTGGTATTGCTATTAATAAAAAAAATGAAAAAAATGTCTAACCATTTTTTAAATCAATATTTTTCATACGTAAAAATAAATAAAAAACCGATGCTTTATATTGATAATGGTATCACCAGAAAATATTTCTGACATAATATGTATTATGATAATACTCATTAAAAAAAAAATACTGTACAAGAATGCTATTTTTGCATTACTTTAGTATTTAACATTTATACAATAAAAACGGAAGAGGGTTGTCCACACAGGGTTGTAGCGCCAATGAATTAATACTACAAATACAATCATTTACATTATTTTTGTACATTTTATAAATACAAATACATTGGTCAAGAAAACATATTTCCGCAATCAACACTCAGAATTTTTTTTCCTGCCCCTGTATAAAAAATGTAATTACTATTAAATATAGATCTGGCAGCATTTTTTTTACGAATTTTATGTGATGAATGATTTAATTTTTTGTTTGGCTTAAAAAAATATTGAAAATAAATAAACTGTATTAAAATCTAGTGATATTAACTTTGTCGTAAACTTTGTCATGCGGTGTATATCCAAAATAGGTAAAAAGGAAAAATATAATTATTTAGAGATAAACCTGTCAGATTCCAATGCTCCAACCCGCATCAGACGGGTGAATTAATAGTGAACAACGATGCAGATGGTATCGGTAACATACATTATCAAATACGTTCTCCCTATTCCAACCCACCTACATAATGATTATGTCAATTCTTTCAAATGCCGTGCAAGCGCAATTTCGTGTTAAGCTCAAATCTATCAATATCGGTATTTTGCAATTTGCAATGACTACACTATTATCTATACATCCAACTGTATAGCTACCTATTTAGATTTATATTTCCAACCGTACTGCTGAAAATGGCGTGATTACCACCAGGAACCATTCCTTCAATATAATATTTCATAAGTATTGAAACCAGAATATTAACCTACCCAGAATCCAATCGGAACTAAAAAATTCTTGAATTTCAAACATGATTATATCTTGAATAAATTTATCAAAATACATATGACAATTTTTAATATTAAAACATTTGATTGTTTCTGTAGTTTACTATTTTTACTCACGCGATCCTATTACCTTAGATTATATACCTTATAATTCTATGCCTATTACGCTTATTTGATTTTATTTTTTAATGAATTCCATATTTTTATGTCATGAAGTACTTAGTTTATTGGGCTCTTTATAAAGTTGGTTATGACCATTTTTATGGCTGATTTGATACTGAGCAATATTAAATAGTTGTTTATGGTAACACTGTGTTCTAACGTCAAATTTAAGTGCATAGAAAAGAGAACTTATTTAGAAGGGAAACTTCGACTTTTTTTTGATCCCGCGCTTTTAGCGCCATCTCTGTTTGTAGAAGGGAAACTTTGACTTTTTCTTTAATGCCGCGCTTTTAGCGCCATCTCTGTTTGGTCCCCGAAAGTGTTACTGGAATCCAGTAATAATAATAATAATATTACTGACCTTCCCCAGTGTTTAAGATTAAAACACTGAATTTTGTTTTTTGGGAGAATTTCATTACCAAAAAATTCTAGGTATAAATCACTTTTTATAAAGAAAAATTATAAAAAAATATTTTTACGATAATGCAAAAAAAGACATTTTTCCCAAAAAATCAAAGAATCAGTGTTTTAATCTTGAACAGCAGAGATAGCAAATTGTTTTTCTAGAAAGTTAGAAAGATAGGTAAGTATTCTTTTTCTCTCTAATTGAGTTATGAAAATAAAAGAATATTTAAAACAAAGTTATTATATATTGTAAACTATATCATACCTACAATGTTTGTATTCATTAAACAATATAATTAAATCTTAATATTATGTAGTAGACAAAAATACTATGGACTTATAAATTTCTTCGTGGATTCATGGGTTGAACTGTATAAATTTTCATGGAATATCGCTCAGTCTGCCGAGTCTGCTCAAAGTCAATTCTGAAAAACAAAACACCATTTTATTACATACATAAGCGCATTGAACTATTAGTTATCTAGTATTAATAATGTTGTCAACTTGGAATTGATAAAATAACTATATTTATAAAGTTTTTGCCAAATTTCTAACCAGAGTAAAATATCACCACTACATGCAACTGTTTTAAAAATATTGCTAGTACTATCATTTATAGATATCGGATCAACTTGTTACTAACAAAAATATTGGATTATCGATAAAATAAGTTGTTTCATTAAAATTGATACATCGAATAAATTTCAAAGTGACATACAACATAACCTCTAAACAAAAACGGTAATAATATTATTTTACCTGGGGCAAATATTGAATGCATCTTATTTATTCCTCTTTGTTTTTCTTAATTTCCATCTATAATAGATGACTTTCTCAAAATATACTACATATTTTGTATTTTTTCACTCACACAAAAAAATATCCGTTGGAACATAATGTATCACAGTGTATAATTGCCTTTGTTTAGTAAAACAAAATACTTCATATGCATTTTCGATAATATAAGTGCAAAACTGGAACACTAGCACCAATAGATTTCAGATAAATTTGAAAATTCGTAAATTTTAAAATAAAAACATTGATGTTATCAAACTTTCCATTAAAACTGTTGGTTGTTGGTTGACCTCACACCACTTTTTAGATTTGAAATGGGTGCTTCTAATTGGTTGAATAACTAAAACAAGCATAGACAAAATAATATTTGTACCATAAACAAATGTAGGAACCTACCTACTCGTTTTTTATTTTAATCGGTTAGTAAAAAAACTGGTAGGTAACTGAATAGTAAACCTGCCATAATTGACACTACTGCCATCTATACAAAGTCCCCGAAGGGGATAGAGGGGGGAAGGGGTAATTTAATACTTTTTTCCAATGTACTGAGTTTCCAGACGGTGTTTAAGTGTCAAGTGACAAATCATGGGGATGACAAATAATCTAAAAAAATATCAAAATAAAATAATAATATATGTGGCATTAAACTCGTAAATATTCAAGTTCAAATGCATTTTTAATTAAAAAATATTTTTTTCGTTTGTTTTCAGGGATATGAAGGCTCTCTTCTAAAAGTTACTAGCAAAAATGGAAAGACTGCTTCAGTGAGTACAATTTTAAATACACTATTTAATTCTTATTACATGAATATTTTTGTAGTTGGATATACGCATATTGTTTACAAACCAATTTCTCAATTTACAAAAAACGTTTCTTCATCACTTCATAGATGGCGATGAAGTTTCAGTTTGTTCTCAAGTGAAAGGATTTGATGAAAAACACATATAAAACTTTAAAAAATTGGATTGATAGGCATAATTTGTGAACATTGCACAAGCGCATAAAGTGATTAAACAAACCGATCGATGGCAGGTCGTAAGCCCTGTAGGTGCCTTGATTTCCCGATTCTCCTATAATATTGGATGCTAAAAATTTGTCATATAAGGTCTTATTATATATCATTATTATTGTCATCGATGATCAAGAATACTTTCTTGTTATAAATATAATTGATATTTATATAATATTATAAAATTAAAATAATTAGTATTCATTATATTTTATTTAAATGATTATCGACACGTTTCATGCAAGGCACATCGTAAAGGCACATTGTAAATCTCTCAATACTGTTGATTTTGAGAGATTAAAAAATAAATTAAGTATTCAATGCACAATAAATCTTGCAATGATGTTAGATATCTGAGCCACTTGCGATTTGCTGATGATATAGTTATTTATAAGTAACTACCCCAAAGAACTAACCAAAATGCTTAAAGAAATAAATGAGGCATCCAAAGCTATTGGACCGAACATGAACATGGCAAAGACAAAGATGATGGATACAGAAGGATCTCAGATCATGGTAGATGGGATCTTTATTGAAAATGTCCAAGAGTATGTATACTTGGAACACATAATGCAAAAGAGGCCGAGATAAGACAAATTGGACTAAGTTGGGCAGCTTTTGTGAAATTGACACACATTCTCAAAAATCACCGAATTCACATCAACCTGAAACGGAAGGTATATGAGATCTGTGTACTGTCAGTAGTGACATATGGCTTGGAGACTATGACTATGACCCAGAAAAACCAAGGGTAACTTTAGAGGCATGGAAAGAGCTATGCTGGGATTGAGTCTAGGAGACAGGCTGCGAAATGACACCATCATGCAACAAAGAAAAATGGTTGATGTCGTTCACCGCATTCTTATCTTGAAATGGAGATTTCAATGGGAGCACACAGAAGACAGATGGCCAAGGATAATTTTATCTCGGAGACTATCTGTTCGAAACATTGGGTGTTAAACAACAGGCTTTCTACTCCGCATTTATGTCAGTCAAATACTTTGTCTATTCTTACAATAGAAATATTGGAACATAGATTTACTTAGAACTTATTGAATGATTTTGTAAATTTTACGTAACAGGACATGACATACTTAAATAAATAATAGAATAAACTCACCTGACATTCTGACTACATGTATGGCTTTATATTTAACTATTTTTTCTATTTCCAGCCTGTTGGATTCGTCACATTTCACACAAGGGCTGGTGCTGAAGCTGCTAAACAAGACTTACAGGTTTGTTTTTTCACAATCACACCACAGTCTTACTATAAATACATTTTTGAGTTATTTGTTAAACTTACTTGGTAATTAAAAAATAAAAACAATTCAAGTTTATATTTTGTGAAATCATCAATATTAATGATAAAACATAAAAATATGATATTTAAAATCATTTTATAACTCTTACAATATAATACTATAGAATAACTTTTTAGGTTTTATATTATTGATTTACATATACGATAGAATTTTGAAAACAGTCTTTAACCATGTTATTTATTTTACAAATCAGATTTCAACAGTTTTTTTAATATATTTTAACTGATTTATAATATATCATTATTTTATTATATCTTATATTCTAATTTACATTAAATATCTATTATTGATGCAATATTTGACACGGTAGATATAACTGAATATTTGATGAGGTATAAGGAACTACGTTATTTTAGTGTGATGTAGTCTTTTATAGTGTCTTTCTGGTTGATCAGAGTATTAATTATTATATGTAAATTTCTTGATACTAACATCACGTTTTCAACTGCCGTTTAAAGCACTGTATTATAGAAAAAGTCATGAAATATTTACAAATAACTTAGCTTTATATTTCACAACTTTTTCTACGAGCTGACATTGAGAAATATTTACATTTGTTATATTATAACTTTCATTATTAAGTAATATTTTAATAGTTTCACAATGTCTATCATCTCTCTCACTTGCTCTATTATACAATTTATTCTTTTATTTGTTTTTAGCAGCTGTCCTTTAAAAATGCTTTGAACGCGACGCTTTGTTGTTTTGCAAATACATATTTATATTTAAATATTATTATATTGTTATCTACGTACATAAAATATCTCCTTTCAATTATCACAATCACTTTATTGCAATTTGTAGTTTCTGATAATATTAAAACAATACCAAACTCATATTATCTGTGTTATTTTTATAAATCACAGCTGCTATAAATAATTAAAATCATATGAAAAGTTGCTTCCGTTTGATATCAATGTAAACAAAAATGTATTGTATACAAATTTCCCTAAATTGTATAATTGCTAAGAAATATCTTTGGTATCATAATATCTCCAGGAAAAATTGCTTCAAATTTTGCCAATTTGTAAATAATTCATATTCTTATATTAAATAACAATTTTTGCCTCCAATTCTGCAAATCATGTTGACATTGCATAATCAATGTCTCGGACATCTAAAAATGAAGCTGAGAATATGAAATGAATCTGTAAGAAATATGAAGTGCGTGTTATGATACCAAAGCTATTTATATCTTGTGTGCATGACACGGTTTCTTCTGAGATTGTATCACCCCCTAGCACCGTGTTCCGTTTCACAATACTTCTCTGAACAAACATCTAATCCTTATATAAAACATAATATATGTTCCTGCTATGGATGTACTAAATAAAAAAAAAATTGGAACAAATAAAATCTACATTTCAACTGTTCATAGCTAAATGAAATAAAGTAGCTTAATCTTCGTTCCAAGCAACTACTTAGTTACATTAATGTTAGACATATGAGCATTGTTGTATTCTTAACTGATATGATTTTCCGAAGTCTCTTTCGTATATCTATTTTTTAATGTATACTTTATACTTGCAATATTTTTCTCTTCACACATCAAAAATTATTCATGTTTTAATAAAGTACTATAAAAAATATATACTATATATTTATACTTCGGATTACCATTCTGTTTATATTTTACCTCATATTCTGGGTATTTGTGTGCTCCTTTTATATAGTTCAAACATTCCAAACACCACCGTACAACTCACGATTAACATTTTTTTATGAAATTCATTATCTTATTAGTGTATTCAATTGTAATTTCATCAGTTATTAAAATTAAATATATTCAATTTTATTTGAAAATTGTATCTTTAATTGATTTTAAAAAATACTTTCACGCTGTTTCCTTAATTTTATTTACATAGTATCTTCTTTGTACTAACTGGATCAGCACTTGATTAAAAAAATTTTTAAACCTGTGGTCATCACCAGTAACTACTAACTACTAAAGATAGTTGCTGATGATGATCGCAAAAAGGTTTATAACCGAGTTTTAATCGAGTTTATACAAAGTAAAAGCTTTGTAAAGGTTTAAAAATATAGAAACAATTTAAAAAAATATACCAACATTTGTCTTAATTTAAATCCAAACTGCTTTTTTTTAAACATTGGATATACTTACAACACTTTGTATTACCTAGTTTTGGGTATGTGGTGTTTTGGGCAACGAGCCACTTATTCTGGAATAAGAGGTTGATCAATATATAAATAATGATACTATAATGAACCCTAACCTAACCATGACACCCCCAAGTGAGCACTCCCACATTATCATGAACCGTTCCACAGCAAGGTGTCAGGTTTGATCCCGACATGCCACAAACAATAAGGCTGGAGTTTGCCAAAAGCAACACCAAGGTCAGCAAACCGAAGCCGGCGATAGCAACAGCCGCGCCGGCAGCACATCCCGCATTGATGCACCCACTCACTGGACGTAAGTACTCTCCGTTACCTTACATCCAACATCCCTACTGGCACCGATCTTCCTCCCACAATTACAATTCATTCTCAATCGTCATTTCTATGTAAGATACTGTTATAATTTATAGAATCATAAATATGCTGAGTATCATTTAAGAGATCTTTCCTACATAAAAATCTCATCATTAACCTCTATTATAGTGAGTTTTGGTATGATGTACATACCTATACGGAGTGAGTTATTTTAAATACAAAAATTTAAAATGAAAAGTATTACGTTTGACGACTCCTGAAACAATAATCGGGTAAAAAAAAAAATTAAAACGTACCGTTTTTCAAAGTTAATATTGAAAATTCGTATGATTATTTCAGGTGTCTTCAACTTTTGGTTGTGGTGTCAAAAATATTCGTACTCTAATAAAAAAAATCTTCACTTCTCTAGCCGTACCGGTACGGCCATACTTCGATTTGCAATGACATTTCCTGCCGTACGGGTACGGTCATACTCACTTAGATGTTAACTATATAATGTGTCGTTAATGTATGTTAATTTATTTAAAATAAAAAGACAGTCTTATTAAGCTAGCCATTTTATGTTATTCAACAAATTAGCAGTGGTGGTGTTGCCAAGAGCAGGATGGTTTTTATCCTGGTTTACTATTCTTAATGTATTTAGTATGTAATTAACTTAATTAAGTGTACATAGTATTATAATGCTATATACATAGTATAGCTCTTTATTTTATTTGTATTCATACCACTTGTAAAATTAAAAAAAACATTTAGTGGTAATTCTTCTTCTTAGTCGTGCTGTTCATTCCTGAAGGTCGTATCCAACTTGGATTGCCATCAGCAGTAATTATTCTAACATAAAAAAAAATATTTTCATAATTCTATTCTAAAAGGAGTGTAAATATTGACAGATTTTTTGTATGAATTGATGATGATTTAATTTAATATTTAATGATACTCAAAAAATATTTTTACAATTAATGTTGTTTAGATATAAAAAAATGTGTCTCTTTTAAATTACAATATTCCTTATAGTTATTTTATTTTTAGTTGTATATAATAAAAATTCACCAGGGAATAAAAAAATATTTGTATATAATATAAACTTTAAAAATTCTATTTACTTAATCTTATTTAGGTACGTAATTAACTAACAAATTCATATGGTAGAGCTTAAAACAAAATTCATTCTATCATAAAAATGACGATTCCCATCAACCTGAATCCTACATTCCAAAATTTTCTACATATTTTAATTGAAATATTTTGTGTTCCCAACATCTTTACTAATATTTAATTTAGAATCGGCAAATACAAATACCTTAAGTTTGGAACACATAATATTCTATCTTTTTATTTTAATTTACTCTAGTTTTGAAGTATTGAAAGAGTATTTCATATATATTTTTTCGATATTTCTAAATAGAAATATGTAATTCTTTCTAGCAATCATTTACAAAATCAAAATCTATATCACAGTTTAACATTGAACTAACACTCCCCGTTTCCTTCTGTCTTACAAATTAATTACGGACTGTGTTTATAATAAATATACAGAATTGACTTTTGATCAATTAGGTGCACATTACTTTTTGCCATTGTTTCTTTGTGAAAAGAAAATATTAATATGTATGTTTAATTAATTGTCTATATTTTAAGTACATCTTGTTCCACGAGAGTGTCTATATGTAGGAATATTAGTAAAATGAACCTCTTACAATATTCCAAGCACATTCCTCAATAATATGCAAATTGTATAGACCCCATTTGCTATATATCACAATCCATGGAATTGAGCAATATTTGTGATCTTCCGGGGGATATAAAAATATTATGAATGAAGTCATCAATGTATTATTTGGTATTATTCATATTTAATATTACCCTGATACTTCACAAATATTCTCTTCTCTGTGGCCAACACTCACTGTCACATACAGCTTCGGCTATATATACTCACTCATGTGTACACACACTAGCTGAGCCTAACCTGTATTTATATTTTTTATTGGATTTCATATACATAATATTATATATAGCATTATGATATACAAAAATACTTTGTTGTATAATATATGTACCTAATATAAGTTAATATAAGTCACAAAAAGACACTTATTATAATAATTACTTTTCTTCTGAGGCTTCTGAGACTTTTCTTCTGATAATATAAAATTTTCTGATATTCAAAAAATAAATTTTACTCTAGATATATTTCATTTTCTGTTACATATGTGTAAGTTTATCATAGGGCCCTTGATTCACATGGAAAACCCTATCCATTATCGCCAAGCGTTATTTTTTGTATGGGATTTGACGTTTGTTGTCTGTTTTTGTATAAAAAAATTCTACAAGTGTCATACCCCATACAAAAAAAATTAGCACCTGGCGATAATGAACAAGTGTTTTCAAAATGACTCAGTAGCAAAATCATTGTAAATTGAATACTTTGATGCCTTTATAAATACAGATTTTCAGATATTTTTATAGAAGAGTATTAATGTTTCTTATTAAAGTTTCTATATTTCAAAACATTTTTATAGGCATTAGGTAACAATAATTCAGGGATATATTTTATAAAACCCAAAAAAACATTTTTTTTTTTTAAACATTTATGAAATAAAATGTTTTTATTTATTATTATTACTGTTTTGTTGATGTGTTTAAGAAGTTAGAGATTAATAATAATATTATGATGAAGATAGCATACCTGTATCAGTATTTTATCAACATAAGGAAATTGTTATTACTAACTTGAAATTATTTGTTTCGCTGATAATTTTGATTGTTTGCTTCCAAAAGAAGAATAATAGGTGGAATTCAACGATAAGATTTTTTCAAATTTATTCTCTTATAGTATCCGCCTTTTGAGGGATTTTCTGGTAATTACTTTTTACATATAAGTGAAAACAAAATTGATTCAAAAGCTTTAATTGAAATGGTTTCAAAAGAAAATTTAAAACAAAAATTTCTCGACATTTTACTTACATATATTCAATTAATTACTGTTTTATTTTTCAGACATATTCTTTTGATTATCGAGTTTGAATTGATATACTTTTGAGTTAAGTATTGATGATGATTTCCTTATGTTGTATAATAAGTGAGGTGTATGTTGTGTAAAATGATTCGGTTCCCGACATGTCGTTTTATGAATATTTGAATAGACGCGTTCATGCCAGCAGAGCTGGGAGGACCATTTTTCCCGGGAGCAGCCGAGCTGTGGCCCCACCCACTGTACGCAGGTGCGGGTGAACTGCCAGGACTGCAGCACGCCGGGCTAGTGCATCCAGCCCTGCATCCGCAGCTACCACCTGCTCCGTTGCGATCTTACCTCTGACTAGCCGGTGACCGACCACACCACCATGTAAGGACATTCAAACATTTACTCATTTGTTATTATTATTTATTTCAATCTCTTCTATCTTAATCAAATATTTTATGATCGCATATACATTGGATTTTTTCCTTGGTGGAATTTTTTGACAAAATTGTTTCATGTGATTTACATACATATTGGTACAAGTAATGAACTAATAATTATGGCGTAGCTCAAGAGAAATATCTATGCCACTGCATTGTCACCTGATATATAAAGATTTCGCAATAGATGGCGTTAGAAAACAGTTTCGTAATCATTCCCCTAGATGGCAATGGTGGTTTCAGATTATTTTCAAGCGTTTAAAAAATGCCATACAACATAAGTAGGTATGTAAAGTATTCAAAATTTGCATTGATAAGGAAACTCAATAAAAAGATATGATTGCGCAAGTGATCATGTAACTAAACCAGCTGATGACAAGCCGTAAGCCCTGTAGAGGCCTGATATTCTCCTATAAATATAAATTCCAACTATGTCTCTATTGAGATTGTCAAAAAACTTTCTTCTTTTCCTTCAAATGCAGTCTCCTCTGAGGAGTTTTGCAATCATCAAGACTATCTCCAACTAGTTTACTGTGGCTCTAAACACCAATAGATTGTTTTCATATTTATAGTCTACCACTTTATAATAATAATAAACACTTCCTTGCACCCTGCGCAAGTGGCGAGTTTATTGCCAAATGACAATTTCTTCCAACTAACCAGTTTTTCACCACTTGGAGTAAAGATTAACAAAAATTTTATGAGTTGACTATTCATTTCCTTCTAATTCCACTCTTAACTTCCCTAAATGTTTTTTGTCACATAGAAGTTATTAATAGAAAATATGCTAATCGCTTTTTTCTATTTTTATGGGTACAAAATATAAGTAGTTTTAATAAGTAGTAGTTTGATAGTAGCTGTCATTTGATTTTCAATGAATTAAAAATTCACCCAAAGTTATTTCACACAAAACAGCTTTACTGATTTGTATGAAACAATATTATGAACAAAACTCAATATCGATATTTCCTTACACAATAATTTGTAGACAAAAGTCTGACAGTGCAAGTATACATAGTTAATTGAAATGGAATGAAAACTCAGTATTGACTTCTATAAATAAGAACAAAACATAAATTGAATCGCAAAAGATGTAAACATAAGAATCAAAATAGTGCAGTAAAACTCCATTTATTCAAACTATCTAGATCGCTTTGAGAAAAAAACTTATTTTATTAAAACTTATGTTTTTAAAGAATCATAAGTATTGATTATGTTTAAATAAGTAGGTACTGTACTTTATGAAATGTAAACATTATTTTTTGGTTATAAATATTTTGTGTTTTCTAAAGAAATTACTACATACCTATTTTCCATTATTATACGGATCAGGTGCGGTCCCAATTAATTATAATAATTTGAGTTCTATATCTACATTTCAACATTTTTTTTTCTTTTTTATGTTTGTTTATTTTATTTTATAATTTATTTGGTTCAAAAATAAGACATATATGACAATTTTAAAAATACAGATATAAAAATAAATCATATGATCAAAAAAAATCTTTGTAGCATTTCTGTTTGCTTATCGTTATTTTATTTCTCTCATATAAAATGTGCTGTTTTTTTTTTAATTGATGTTTAATGTTGTAGCCCCCCCTATCGGTGGGGTCGTGTCTGCTGCCAGCCCCGGCGCTAGGCTCCCCAGCTGGAGTTGGGCCTCCTATGCCTCCTGTGCCCTCGGCAGCCCCCTGCTCTACACTTTTTGTAGCCAACCTCGGACAGTTTGTCTCCGAGCACGAACTCAAGGAAATATTCAGTAGGTCAGTTGAAACTTTTATTCACAATGCACTCCTCACTATTTAACACTTGATGCAAAGCTAGCTTTCAAACAACTATAAGATTATATAGGTCATTTGTTTGTATTCAGGTCCTACCTATTTTTGTCTCTTGAAACATTCTATCGGTCCATTTAACATTACCCAATGTGTTAAATTTCAACTAGGAATCTTATAAATAATGATATAGGTTTTTTCTTTTATGAATAGTAATAAAAATATTAGTCATTACCACTCTGTGAATAAAACAACATAAAATTGATTTCTCTTCTTATTTTTTTATTGGGTTTTGTATATTATTATCTTAAATAAAAAATCAATTCATTTTAATAATAAATTGTCGAGTAAATGTGTCGAGTAAAACTAGAAATAATTATAAATTTACATCCATATAAAAAAAATCATCTTTATGTTTTTATTTGTAAAGAATATTTTACAAATGGTGATTTAATGTGTAATTATTTTCTCCCCTGTACGATTTGTCACAATGCACTATATGACATGCTAAATGACTAATGTTTAATATAAATATTAAGGTTTTATTGCAAGTCAAATTAAAATCCGTCAATAAAGTATTTATTAAGATTCCACAAAGTACATAGGTACACATACACATACAATATCATAGAATCAAAACAATAAATATCAAGCTGTAAAAAAGGTAAATTTTGTCGTTAGTCATGTGCTGAGAATGGATGTTATGTATTCTTATAATTGTACTAGTGAGAATATTTTACTTCAATCTACTCTCATATTTGTCTATGTGCCATGTTTACATTATTCAATTCAATATATAACACATATCCTGCACTTAATAATATTTAACCAATCAAGTCAATATTTATGCTTGCACAAATAAGCACCCTGCATCATATTGAATGTCATTTTATATCTCAAAAAATTTCAAAAGATGACTGGTCAGTTTAATAAAATCGATGCATAAGCATTGTGGATAATTGAATATTTTCCACTTCATCACCTTTAAATTAAACCTGTGCCTGTCAAATTAATGTTTGATATTGCACCTTTGGAAAAAAAAAAAGACATCTTCGAAAATTGCATATTATGTATAAGTCATAGAAGAACTCTTTTAAATACTACACATTGTTTTACTAGAACTATTTATATCATTAATCAGTTTAAAATTGGCCAGTCACTCTATTTTTAGTAACACTTGCACACTTTTAAACAAAGTCACATGCATTAAATAAAGAGCACTAAAGCATGTGTGTCAATGTTAGACATTTTAGCATACCTACATTATTATGACATCTAAATGAGAACAACTTATGGTTCATTATTGGAATTTTTCAAAAAACAATTATCTAATTACCTCTAATGGTACTTTTCATCCCATCTCAACTGGTTCTATGTTACAAATTCATAGTTTTGTTTGTCAGAAAAATGTTATTATGTGAGTTTAGATGTGACATTTAAATTTCATATTCAATATGTCCGATTCTATAACTTTTTGAATCATTTAGGCTAAAAAACGAGTTGATATTCTATAACGCTGAAATAGGAACGTTCTTACTCCAAGTCAGTCATGAATAAGTCCAATTCCCTTTTCTATTACCACATTTTAGTTGAATCAACTGTCAAAACATTCTAATTTTAGTTCACACCTCATTGGAAGCGTATTTTCACAGCAGTCTGGGATATTTTAGTTTAAGTTGTATACATCACTTGTGTACAGAAAAAAAATAAAAATGGATAATTTACACGTGTTGCGTTTATTGAAAATAAAAACCATAGAATATTAGTGCAGATCACTTGAAATGTTAGGTTAGAATACATCTCGGTGACATGACATAAATAAACATGGCCGAACAATGTGCAGTATGCATGCGTAGTCTCCGCCGTACACATTTTGAGTTCAAATTGTTATCTACGGTGCACTAATTTTGTATATTTTAGTTTTAGGAACAACGTCAATTACAGAATACGGAATTAAGTTGAAATAATCTTCATTTTAAAATTTTAAATCGTTCCTATTTTAGTTCAAAAAGTTACTGAATTTGACGTATTGGGATTGATTTATTCTAGACAAATTGTACTTTTGTACAATTTTTCTGTTTTAAAACATCTGCATTTTTTATTATCTTAATTCCTCAACATATATTTTGATATCTGTTGTTACTGAGTGTATGAAATATATCAGGGCACCAATCATTTGTGAATCTATATATTTTTCACATTCTACCTATTTGCATTTCACTATTTAAATAAATACTTTTTGCCATTATGTCCAAACAATTGAAATGTTACTAGGTACTTGTTATATCGTATATTGTTTTTTTTTATTGGTTTAAAACAATAAAAAGACAATTAATGAATAATTCAACATAACATTCACAACTTGGAAATGTTGCTAGTGGGCAATCATATATCTGTGTGAATTATCAAACTACTTCTGAAAATGTTTTTTTAACCCAACAAAGTAGTTTCCAATACCAAAATTATCTAAATTAATTTATTCCTTATATTTACTATTTATTTCAACTAAATATAAAAATGTGTATTTACTGGATGTTCAATCTGATGGCAAAAAGTATTTAACAGTCAATGTATGTCACATGTTAGAATGTTAATTGTCACGGTATGTTTTGTGCACGCCATGCCACATCACGTTGTTTGTGTTTGCACACCAGTTGCGCGGGATTCTCACGCCTGCGAATGCTCGCTAAGCAACCTGGGGGATCGCAGGCTCCCGTCGCTTTCATCGAGTTCCACGATGTCCAGAGCGCTGCCAATGCAATGGCAAGCCTCCAGGGGACTTTTCTCCTCAGCTCTGATCGTGGTGCCATTCGAATCGAATACGCCAAATCAAAGATGGCCGCTACCGAAGGAGCAGCTGCTTACCACAATGGATGGCACCACTTGGCTACACTAGAAGTATGCTCACATCACTCTCACATATTATCTTATCCATTTATTTTTATTATTCTATACACACTCACACACACTCGCATCTTATAAAATAGAGCAAGAGCTCGTGACTGTCAGACTTACGTCATAGTATAAAGGTTAAGAGGTCTAGAAAATGGCTGCCCAAACACGTTGCAATATAAAGCATGATTTTTTTTTATATATAATCTATGGATTATTGTTAGAAATCGCACCATCCATTTACAGACACTTTGTTTACCCACTGTGGTTTACTTATGCAAAAATATATTTCAACATAATTTATCTATGACGTGAATTTGGCAAACACGGGCTCTTGGACTAAAACTTTAATGCATGCCACTAATCAATTATTAATTATCTCTTAACACTGTTTTAATATTTCAAGTGAATTATTTTCAAAAGAGGTCCTTTTCCAGTGTTTACCTACGTCCCACAGGAGAGCAATACAAAAAAGAACTTCTCCTTAGTATAAGATAATTGTACGGTGATTGTCCCTCGCCTATTGAGTACCTATTTAAGTTCCATTTTGATGTACTTAAAATAATTAGAGATTTTTAAAATGGTTTAGATGGAGTGCAGTACAAAAAATATTAGTAAACACTACCCTATTTTATATCTTTGTTAACCCATGTAATTTTTCACACTGCCATTAAGAGTTCCCTCCTTTCCTTTCACATATTACCAATTCCTATTTACGCCTTCAAAATACCATAAAGATAGACAATACCAATAGTAGTTGTCTTCCTACAAATGAAACAAAACCTTCTCTGTCCTCTGTCAAAATATTGGCAATAAGGACGTAGATATTTATATTTTTTTCTAAGTAACGACCTTCAAGACTAAGTTAGTAAGATATTTAAACCCTGAGACATATGTTCAGGGTCTGATTCCCAATGGGGACACTGTGCCAACTGGGTATATATTTTGGCTATATATATTGGCTCAGTTGGTTAGGTATGTGACTGCTGATCCAAAGGTCCCGGGTTCAATTCCCGGTGGAGACAGTTTTCAATTTTGTTTTCAGCCCGGATCTGTAAGACAATTAATATCCTAAGTCTCCAAAATATGGCAACTTGTTATTGGGTTGCGTGTTAAATTAATATTTGACATAGTACCTGTTAGTTGCCCAAGAAGCAATAAAAAAATAAAATAAGTATCCAAACAGTAATGAAAAATGCTATTGGGTGTATGTTTAATTCATATTCAACAGAATACCTTTAGCAATTAAATAATTAGCTGGTTTTCACACTACATAACCACAAAACAATTAAACTAATTTTTCATATTTGACTGGATGGTTTATGTACAATAGTATTATAGCTTCATGATGTACCTACAATTATTTTTTTACCTCTTAACTGTCTAAATCAATTGAAAAGGCCTTTACTAGGCGAAACGGTCATCCTGGATAGGAATAAAATAATTGTAGAAGAAAAAACAGTTTTTAATTATATTTTTTTTATCTGAATTATTAAAATAATTTTTCATTATCTCAGTTTAAAGCATGAAGGTATTAATATGGTTTAAAGCATGGGGGCATAATAGGTTTAAAGTCATATTTATTTCAATTCCAAAACTGAAATCTTTGTAATACCATATGATTATCCAATTTTCAAATCAATTTTTGTCATACCAAATATGTATTTAATAATCTTTTCTGGGATACAGAAACTTTAGTTTGTCAAAACAAATTTCCTTTTGTCAATAAACTCACATTCAATATTTGTTTTGTGAACAATATTTGTTTTGTGTTTATTGAATATTGTTTATATATTTTGTAGTCCTTTCAACACATAAATTGTATACATATTACCAATTTATTAATTGAATTGTATATTGTTTTATTATTTCAGGGAGCCAAAATCGGAGAAGAGAATGAACAACATTAATTCATATGTCCAACTTTCGACCACCTGACAGCCCAACTCCGTCTAGAGATGCCAGATCATTTATATTAAAAGTTATAATTTATTTTCTCTCCTATTGTTATTTATTCAAATTCTTAATTACATATTTATATTATACCTACTGATATTCATAAATAATGTCAAATGAATTGATTGAAACAGTTTTGTTATCTTATTTAAAGTAATTGACTTTAAAAAAATAACCAAAAAGAAGAGATAGTTTTGGTTAGTGTCGGCCTTTAATATTGAAGGCTTCTAAAGTTTGTATATGTCTTAATAAATAAAAATTAAAGAGTTTATTATTCTGACATAAGCTATAAACCAAAGGTGCCCTTTAAATTACTTTTAAGACTTAAATATTCTTATTACAAAATTTACATTTTTATCCTTTTAAACATAATTCATTAAGTATGAAGTGTTAATTGCGAATATTTATTGTACTATACTACTTTTATATGGTTATTATATCAAGGTTTTTAAGTAAAGTTATTTGAAAAAACATTATCATAAATTATCTATGTATGTATCATATTATCTATGTATTCGTTAGATCTCCTTCATCTGTGTGTTAATTATTTCCTAAATGCTTAAATATGTGAAAAATACTATAATTTTTACTACAAACTAATAATATATTAGATCTCTGATCCAAATATAGTTTTAATATAATGATCTATTTATTATAAAACTTTTCTTTTCTATAAGAAATTTCTTTTAATACATAATATATGGAGTGAGCGATGTCAGGTGCCTGCGTATTATTATTATGATATATTTCTCTAATTAACAATGTTTTGCCTTATGAGAATATGTAGGCAATTCATTTATGTCTTAAATTTACTTATTTCTTATAAATAATCTTTCATCTGAAGAATAAGCATGCTTGTCGAGCTTTTTGGAAAACATTTTAAATACCTTACATTTACTGTATATTATAAAAATTGATATAACTAATCAATAGGGTATAATCTTATATATAAAGATAATCATTTTATTGTTTTTAAATTTTATTTACATTTATTTTCCAAAATATATTTGAGAATTAATATATTTATTTATTATTATTTATTATTAGAATTCATTAAAATAAGTGTAAGCGAAGCCTAATTCAATTAAAACCAAATACCATTGAAAAAATTCCTTTGAACAAAGTAATGCATTATTTATGTTGTTTTAATCTATGATTAGTAAGAACTGAGTCTTTTGATTGTTCAACAAAAGAACATTATTGTTAATTTTGTTGATGATGTGACTTTTGGATGAACAATTTACTTTCGCAGTATTTGTGGCTTTATCTACCTCTAACCTTCTAATACCTATAAAAAGACTTTCTATATCACAAATAAAATTACAGATAAATGGGGTAGGTATTGTCTGCACTATAAATTATATATTATTTTTTTTAATGATTAATTTATAAGTGAATATTGTTATGGTTGTTTAGTATAATAATCTCCTAGTAGTAAATATACTTTCATATATATGTATTTGTAAGTTTAACAATCCAAAGCCTTTGTAATTTAAGAATTATTAAAGTTACCAGGTTTAAAATCATTATGAATTATTTATATGGAGGACATATTAAATTTTTCTTGTGAGAGTAATTAAATTATTATACCTAATTAAATTACTGTGTTTATTTTAATTAAAGCTTACTGAAATCAATTTATAGTGTCAATTGTTTGGTCATGTCATAAATAATTGTTATAATAAAAATTAGTCAATTTCAAACATAATATTGTCAATTTTTAACTCGTCCAAAATAAATTTTTGTATTTCGTTTCCATGATATACCAACACATAGCAAATTACTATATATTTATGTCTTTAATCAATTCAATTACCATTTAAACATAAATTTTCAATTAAATTTGCTTATTCTATCCCTGTACTTTGTGATACGAGCATAACATCCTAAATCCTTAGTATTATATTATTGAAAAAGATAATATTTGTAATTCGATGTGTAAACTTATTAAGAAAATAGTTAATGAATATTAATGTTGGTTTATATATATATATATATATATATATATATATATATATATATATATATATATATATATATATATATATATATATATATATATATATATATATATATATATATATATATATATATATATATATATATATATATATATATATATATATATATATATATATATATATATATATATATATATATATATATATATATATATATATATATATATATATATATATATATATATATATATATATATATATATATATATATATATATATATATATATATATATATATATATATATATATATATATATATATATATATATATATATATATATATATATATATATATATATATATATATATATATTTCACAACTGGCAACGAAATATTATTTCATGCATATAATTTTTGTAGCATTTGTAATATTTTGAAAAAAAAATACATTAAAGTCATGAATAAGTTCTATATAAATAGTAAAAATATTTATTAGTAGTTAGCTTATGTGTGTGGTTTGATGTGATCTGATAGTAAGCATTATTATTAATAACAAGAAAAATATGAATACTACATTTTTACTTATATTTGATAGCGTATATTCATTAAATTATTGAATTTGTGATTTAATAGGAATTCTTTTAAGTTTATGTATCGCAGACAAGAAAAAAATATATTATCTACTTTATTAATTATTATATCTTAAATTAGTTGGATTGAATATTTTATCCTGTTTAGTTTTGTTTGTAATTAAGAATTTCTTCTATTATACATGTAAAATATTGTTATTCATAAAATGATTAGAATGATCTCTTTCTAAGTGGGCACAAAATATTACACAATTTTACAATTTATTCTCAAATTCAACTAATACATTCAACACACAAACTATTCGCTACAGACAATCATATTTATTTTGAATTGAAGCAATATTAAATACATCATTTAAGAATTATTATGTTTATAAAGTGTCAATGAATTGTGCCCACTGTTAATTCCGTCCAATCATAAATATGTGTAGATGTTTGTTAGAGTGCGTCTCTGAAATGCAAAAGGAGCGCCTACTTATGGGGACTACATTAAAACATATCAGCTTAATATTAAACAAATTACTTAATAAATTTTTGTGTATTAAACATATAAATTTATATTATATCTAGTTTATTTAGTCCTAGATAATCAATTACTAGCAATCTAAAAATATGTTTTATTAAATATTTGAAATATGTATATTATTTATTTAAAATTTATTGGCTTACATTATGTTACATAATACCTATTACATATTACACAGTACTAAAACACTGGAACTTGTAAAAGAAGCCAAAATTAAAAAAAATAACATATTTGTTTGCTATTGTTTGAATGCCATACTAATGACATTCCCAAACAAAGTATATTTCTGTAATATTTACATTGAATTTTATTTTAATGTTATATTTACATACATGACTATTATATACAATCTAAATTTGTCATACTATTTTGTTTTTTATTATTATTATTATCCCTTTTGGGAATAATTTAATTGGCTATAAGTGCTGATGAAAATGATGATAATTTTATACATTGGCTACGCAAGAAAACACAATGTGATAAATTATCAGTGGTATGAATTTAGCCAGTTATACGCCTTCTTGCATTAGGATAGGATATTTATTGTATGTATTGTTTGTATATCATACAAACATCACACTTCTAAACATATCAGATCTGTGCCCCTTATAATATAATATAATATAATACTGATAAATCTTAATGTAAAACAAAATTAATACTTATGCATATTGCGTCATGTTTTTATCAAATTATGTTAAATAGTATAGTAAAATTGCTTATAAGTAAAATTACAATGAAACAAGAAATTAAATGTAACTACATATTATCTTTTGTGTTTATGTTCTATCTGTTAAATGCTGTTTTTCCCAATGTTTATATAAAAAAAGATCATCTTGTATAATTAAGCATTTGCTATATAAATATTGCTTTTATAAAGTAGTAAACTCCAAATACATGTGTGTTATGAACAATTTATTTTATAATTTAACATTAATAAAATTTATCCCTCCATTCGTATAGATTAAATTAGTTCATTAAGTATTATTTTGTGAAGATCAATTAATCAAAGTATTGAATTACCACTTCAGTATACATGTACAAAATACATGATCAATTTGTTTTTACTTGTTTGCCTGCGTAAGATTTGTTAATTACTATGCAATTAATATTCAGTATAATTAGTGCATACATTTGGCAACGCATCCTATACTATTTTCAAATTCAATAAAGGTTTGAACTTAGTCACCCACACTACTTTCTCCTAAACAATCTGACCTACTCGTATTGTTACTATGATCATCATCTTTATGCCTGCTGATTTAATAGTCAAAAATCAAATAGATATACCCCGAATTGAAATATTTTTTTTATATCAATATTTTTATTGACTACTATGATTCTTCTATTTAAGAACAATATTATATATATTTCAAACAATCAAATTAATATCCTATTATCTGAATTTATACGAATTTACTTTAATACAAATCGCTTTTTGAGATAAGTGAGAAATAATAAATAATTTAAAATAACTTAATGAACTAAATTGATTTGTAAGAAAATGATGTAACATATAGATTACCTACATACAAAATCATGAGCAAATGCTTGTTATAAAACCAAATAGTACATACATTTGTAGTTTTAGTTTTAAAATATACATTGGTGACCTATATTTATAATTATGGAAATCCCTTACAAATATAAATTTTATGGATACATTGTTTCTTAATAAGCTGATATTATTTTGCCAAAGAATATTATGTAAGTTCTATTGAATTTCTACATTTTTTTTCATACAAATTTATCTGTTAAAAATCAAATCAAATACCTATTTACAATTGAATGTAATTTATAACAAATAAGTTGATGAACATCCCGAGGTTGTCAGCTTATTAAAAAATATTAACTTATATCCAATATGAATGGTCGCCTTTGTTAATTTTGTGTACTAACATTAGTCGTTAATACCCTTACTATTAATTGATGTATTCTCAAATTGGATCCGACATTAGAGAAACATGTTAATTAAAGTATAGTACAATTCAAGTAAAGGAATAATTACAGATTTCCATATATGTTATGGGTAATATGTGCTTATATTCATATACATGTGATGTTTCTTTGTACGGGGCTAAAGTTTATTGTATGAATAATATTGTGTGTGTGATTTTATCATCATTATTTAATACAATGTTGAAACTATTCAAAAAGAAAGTATAAATAGAATGCCCCTAGAAATGTATAAGTAATTACATACATAGGTATATCAATGTTGGCTTCAACTGTTCTTGACATGGCTCTATTACCTGAATCGTACTTAAATTAATTTTTATTAGTACTATTCTATAGCTATAATGTGTATAGGGTCCAAAGGTTGGGAATAAACATGTATAAAAAATATTTGACTCTTTATATAATACACCTTTTTCCTTTAATCATCTTGTACCTAAGTTTTCTGTCAAGATTATTGATTTTTTAGTTGGTTTATTGATAAATCAACACCCAGGCATTTCTCTTGACACAAACAATTTTCTTTGTATATTGACTAGGGTGACTTATCTCCAGATGTTTTCGTTTCTTGCAGAGAATTAACGCCACTACAACATTCATTATTTGAATGTGGTGAAACCACCTCAGTGTATTAATAAGTTTACACTGTGTTTAATTTTTATTTAGTTGGGTGAACTGTGCTATGTGACTTTCAAGATATATTGTTTAATCTAAGGTTCCCACTCGAGTCTCCCCCTAGTACCTAATTAAGTCCGTGACTCCTTTAGAAAATTAGATATCTTAATAATAATGATAAATTATTGTGTGAAGTGCCATGCTTTGAGTTCCTCCAATATCACATTGTCTATCTTACTAGGAATAATTCCTGTTTTATTATGCGTTCACAAAAGAACTCCTTTTGATTTTTGTTGGTAAGATTTTTCTAGTGTTGTCAGATGTAAGGAAGTAAACTTTGCCAGATATGAAAAAATATAGATAACGCTAAGTTGGAAAAATTCATAGATTTTCATATAATATACTAGATGTTGCAGTTAGCAAATTTTGTAAGAATCGAAGTGAGGATATTTTCCACGGGACTTTTGACAACAAGGTGGGCAGACCATATCATTTTTCGGATTTATTTGTCGAAAAAAAAAACACTTTGTTCATTAAGATTGAGAGAACAGTTATCTAGGAGGTGTTGAAATGTAAGGAAAACTACAATATATTGCCAACCAAGCTATCAAACGTGCGATATACCATGACTCACTTATTGCACGGAGTACTCCATCTAGTATATTATATGAAAATCTGTGGATAAATTAATTCCATTGTATGCGTCACAAAATAAGAACAATAAAAGTTGTGTTTTGATGTACCCCCAAAAACAATAAACTGAGTTTTTAATCTATCTATTTATAAAAGCAAAGGCTCCGTAAATTTCCAGAGTAGTGAAATATTTAAAATATTAGCAAAACTAAATTCGACAGAATGTCAACTATGCGAGCTTACCAACACAAAAACAAGAAGGATTTATTATAGTGAATGCGTTATAAGACAGACAATTTTATCACAAATTAGTAACACGTCCCCTTCAAACAACATGCTTCAAATATTGAAAAGAAGTAAAAGAAAGTAATCAAATTAGAAAGCAATAAATAAACAAAGCAATGAAAAAATAAATGAAATTATTATTAATTTATAATAAAATACAATATAGTAATCAAAAAAATTTAAGCATAATTAATTAAGTATTCATCATAAATACTTAAATTATTGATAGTAGAATAAAAAAAAACAGTTATTAGATACCCACATATAGCTCACACAATACAATAAAAATATCTTTTAAAAGCTGCAAGATTGTTATTTAGAATATCTATTGCAGATTTATTGATGTAATTATACAATTACCTACGACTGACAAAAGAGTTTTGCTCCAACAGATATGTAGAATCCACTATGCAGTTCACTATTTTAAATAAAAATATCAAATCCAACACCGTTGTACGCTTATATAAGCTGAAAATTTCTACATTCTTTTAGACTAGTTGCATGTAACACATGAGATCTAACTGTCGATGGCGATAGTATGATCAATTGAAGAATACGTACCAAACTATAAACACTTGAAACACAAATTAATAAGTATTGTAAGATATTTTGTTTTCTATATAAAGAAAATATCAGGATAGGATAGTATGGAGGTCATCTTTTTTTCCTACCCAAAATATGAAAACAGGATAATGGTATGTATGTATGTTTGGAGATTAAGTATTAAACTATTGAGTCCCCGTAGATATTGTGTATCCCCGTAGATATCCTTCTGGGTATTTCTGCTGTCTGGTTATCCTTTCCTAATTTTATCTTGTGTCCAAGGTATATATATTCTTCAACAGCTTCAATTATTTTATTATCAATTGTGATAGTGCTGTTAGATGGACTCATGATTTTCGTTTTGTTAATATTAATTTCCAGGCCGACCATTAGGGAAGCATCGTGGAGTTCTTTTATCATAATATGAAGTTCTTCCAGATCATCAGTTATAAGCACTATGTCATCTGCAAAACGGAGGTGGTTTAAGTTTGTTCCATTTATTTTTATTCCCTTGTCTTCCCAGTTCAAAGTTTTAAATATGCCCTCCAAAACCAATGTAAATAGTTTAGGTGATATGGTATCTCCTTGTCTGACACCTCTTTTTATATTGATTTTTTCTGTTTTTGTGTTTTCATCGATTCTTACATCCATGGTGGCGTGTTCATATATAAATTTGAGAAGCCTTGAATATCTGGAGTCAATTCTCGCATCATTTAATGCGTTTATTATTTCACATTGTTCTACAGAGTCAAATGCTTTTTTATAGTCGATGAATGCAAGATGAATTGTTATATTCAGTAGTTTTCTCAATTAGTAGGCCAGAGTTTGGATATGGTCTGTAGTTCTAAAATATTTTCTAAAGCCAGCTTGTTCAATTGGTTGGTAGAAATCCAGTTTAGGTATTAAACGGTTTGTGACAATTTTAGTGAGAAGTTTGTAAGTATGGGATAACAGACAGAAGAATATTTCATACTACCTACTTATTGACTTCAAGAAATACTAAAATATTTCCAAGTTCGATTGGTTTGTAGGTTATGTACTTGAATCAAAAGAATTACAAGGCTAGCCTTATAAACATTTTCTTGCATCCTTGTACAGGTTCCGTGTTGTTAAAATATCTTCTGAAAATAAATATTTCCAGATAAGAGAAGCATGAATTGCATGAGGCTTTGTTTTTAATAATAACTTTCTCCCAATGAGAATTGAAACTAAGACACAAAAGTCATTTAACTTACTGACCAATCAATTAAGACTTTTGTACATATTTATATAGATATTTATTTTACGAACAAACAGAAGAGGGGTATGCTACATGATGAATTCATCCATTGATTATTTTAAGATATCCCAAGGATCTGCAAGGGAAATGTTTTAATCTGCCAACCAGATAAATATGTAAGTATTTAATGACACTTATTTTAAAGGATTCTAGGTATATGACTATGAAATAAGAACCAGAACAAGGGACTAAATAAAAAAAAGAGGAAAATATAAATAAAACAACAATGTATAGACATGAATTAATTTATTAGACCTACCTACAAAAAATACATTTTTTATTGTGGTAACATTTATTTGGATACAAGAACTTAAAATGTATTTATTTATCATATAAGCATAGAAATAGTAAAAAGAGGTTTGATGTTTTGATTCGGAAGAATAATATGTATATAAAAATATCACACACTTGAACTTAATTTTTTGCAATAATACTATAATCCCAAATTTCTGAAAAGCCTGCCTAAAATTTTATTTTATCATATAAACATATATAATATAAGGAAAGCAAGAAGTTATTTAAAAATTTAAGTGATCAATAGGAAAAAGGCATTTTTACCACAATAGAAGACTAAAATTAAAAATATAAATCGTAGTATTTCCATAAATGTCCTCAAAATAAAATGAACAGGACTTGACATTTTGTTTGTCTAAACCAGGGGTCGGCAAAGTGCGGCTCTGGCACAAATATGACATTGGTAACTTTGAAATACAATTGCAGGATTTAAAAAAGGCTACAACTATTTACACGACTCAACCATAGACGAAAACCAAAAATAACCACAGAAAACGCAGATAAATCAAGTTATAAAAATATTTACCTTTGTTTATACTTTGTTATAATTGTAGATCTCGATGAAAAAATGATTTATAAAATTAAGTAAAAGTAATAAGATGCCAATATTATTTATTTTTCCTTCAAGTTGGTTTCCATGATGCATTTTGACCATTGAAAAAATGACAAAGGTAAATATTTTTGTATTTTGATTTATCTGCGCTTTCTATGGTTATAAATGACCTAAAAACATAAGACGACGCCAGAAAATTTGTAGTGTAAATAGACACTTTTTGGCGGGAAAACGCTTTTCCCGACAATTCCGGTCGTAAAAATAGTGACACCGTTTAAAAAAACAAGGAAATATGGGGCTCTAAATTTAACGTCTTTGTATTGATTTGGAAATATTGAACAAATATGATCTTAGTTCACAACACAAGTGGTCTGCTTTGAGAGACCTGGAGAAGGAAGATATGATCATTTTCAACGTCTGGAATAGTATTCCTGACTCTTGCGATCAGCTGAAAAAACTCGCGTTTGCTGTTCTTTCCCTTTTTGGTTCTACATATTCATGCGAACAATCTTTTTCAAGCATGAACTTTATCAAGAGTAAACTGAGAAGTCGTCTTATTGATGAGAACCTGGAATCATGCCTAAAATTAAAAACAATAACATACAAACCTGACTTACTGAAACTTTCCAAGGAGATGCAAGGACATTGTTCGCAGTGTTTGTCATTCATTGTCATGATTTAAATTTATGGATACTTTTCTTTCATATTAATGCTTAATAACGAATAAATCTTTAATAAGTGTGAAATCAAGTTTTATTCAGTGTACCCGTAATTTAATGAAGGTCTAAAATTATAATAAAGGTTTACTAAATTAAAAAACAGATTTGGCTCTCAGAATTTTTTTGGATCGTTGTAATGTACATATTTGGCTCTTTGGCCAATAAGTTTGCCGACCACTGGTCTAAACCCATATTTTTGTATGAAACTGAAAAAATAAGGAAAACAATTTTTTTACAATAATGAAATATTATAAGATATTCTTATTGAAAAAATGTTTAATTATTACTCGGTTCTAGAAAATGATGACACTTATACCTAAACAAACAAACATAAGAGCGATAATATTTTGCAATATGTGCATGATAAATAAATTTCCCAATATGCAACGTCAGTATCATGGGATACACAATATTGATTATGTAAATAGCTTTCCTAACTATTTTGACCAAATGTGCATACTTTTACAACAATAAAAAACATTGAATATATTTTTACATGGTATAGAATTTATCAGCAAATATTATTTATTCAAAAATTAGCAGCACTTCTTAGGATAATACTGAAGGATAATAAACAATACTTGCATCGATTAGCATATTGAAAAAGTATAGCTTTAAAATAGATTATCAAAGCTGAGATTACTACGTATGTGGATATGAAATAAACAATAATATTAAAATAAATAGAACATATTTTGTAATTAAAATTAATAAACAAGACAAAAATTGGGAATAATTTGAGTATTACTATAGCCATTGTTTGATGTACATGTGTGAATCTATATAATATTAGATTGACAAATCAACGAACTTAACTATCAGCAAATTTAAATAACAATATATATTATCTGTGTCATATAAAATAACTAAACTATGGATTCTATTGTTTTTAAAGACATTTTTAAAAAATGTTAGACTGTTGGCCAATACCTAGTTAAATGTTGAGTTTTTCGTGTTGATCTGCCACACAATGTCATGCATCAAACATTGATCTTAAAAAAGGCTATAAATCATTAACAAAAATATATGTAAGTACCCGAAAGAGATCTTTGAAAATAAATGTTCATATTATAAAATAAATTTAAAAAAAAACATATATTAAAAATCACTTAATTATAAAAGAAATAAATTTAAAAATATGAGACTTGATCACAGACTTGAATAATACTTATATATAGTTATCGAAAAATATCTTGTACATCATGTGAGCTGCACAGAACGCAAATTTGGGTTTTTTGCTTAGTTGGTAATTGAGCAAACTGTCCCCTTCTCCTCTGAAATATGTCAAGATATTTGCCGATACCTATACTAAACTATTTCAAGGCATTTAAATGCTAAGTAAAATTAATGACATAATACTTTGAATCAACAAGACATTTAAGGGGATTCAATAACTAAATATTGTGTTTTAATCTCCATTATGAAATTCAAATTTGCTAACGGTGAAATAAAATTAAATGCATAATTTTTTCGTCGTTTTTAAATAATATGATTTCAAACAATAGGAGAGAAAATTAAACACACTGTCATATTTTAAACCATCTCACCAAAAAAATTAAGTGTCAATAATTATAAAAATAAAAAACAACCATACTGTTTTACAAAATAAAAAGAGATAAATACAATTAGACCTTAAAAACATATAAAGCACTTATAGATTATAATGAGTACATTGATTGAAAAAATTATAGTTCTTCCACCCGCATATCACCACCAACGTTTATTGTGATTTCATTTCAAATTATTTAAGGATCTTGATTTATTGCTTCTAAACGTAATCAAAATCGACCTTGGGTTGATAATAATCTATACATCATTATACATTCTAATTATAAAATAAATTGTCATTATTGGTAGAAAAATCGACAATTTTTGATACCCTGGTCATTTTTATATTTTACTACTTAACTAATTTACTTGTCTGTTAAGATTTAAATGATATTAAAATAATTATTTTATTAATGTTGTTGAAATTTAAGCTGAATTTACAGATTGTCAATAAAACACATGTTATGATCATTAATCGAAAATAAACATAACGAAAAAGAGATATATTTACTTTAAGAGATATATTTAATAAAGAGGGTGACTGCTGCCAGCATACCTATTTTTCATTTTGATATTCCGTCATAATTACTAATAAAATCGTTTTGAAAAAATAATTTAGTTTGGGTATTAATCAAGAAAATATTTCTTAACTTTTCAATAATGTCCTGTGCGAATTCTTGTTGAAAAATAATGGCATACTCTGATTTTCAACATTAATCTTATATTATTAATAAACTAAAAGACGTAGAGTAAAATATATTTTTTTTAATTAAAAAAGACCTAAATATCTAGAAAAAAATGTCTTGACATTAGCATTAATGCTTCAAGAAAGCAACCTAAAAAAGGCTTCAGGAAAGAAACCTAAAAAAAATATTTTCCATTCAGCGCCATTGCGAAATATTTTTTTTTGTGGTTTCTTTACTAAACCTGGCAATGTCGTGACATATTTTTCCAGATATTTGTCTTAATAATTAAAAAAAAAATTTTGCTCTACACATGTAGTTTTTTTTAAAATATTAGATAAATGTCAAAATTCGGGCTATGCCTATTATTTTTCTACAAGAATATTTACAGAACATAATTAAAAAGTTAAGGATATTTTTCTTTATTAATAGCCAAACTATCTAAGTTATTTTTATTTATTCAAAATAATTCGTTTTGAAGTAATGATGCAATATCAAATTGAAAAAATATGTACGTTGGTAGCAGGCGCTTGTCAGAAATTATTTTATGGCTATGGCATAAAAATGTAACTTAATATACCCAATGTATCACTTCAATATATTATTGTTGCATATT